>CAUYUJ010020259.1:288229-298987 GCA_963575745.1 Prorocentrum cordatum
CATCAATCCACAACGCGGTAGCTCGCCCCCCGCTCGCCCTGGTTTCCCCTGCCCCTACGAGCTCCCGCTTACCTGTTCTTTCTCTTCCTCGTGCTCCCTGCTTGCCGTCTTCCCTCTGCCGCTCCAGCCTGCCCGCCTCGTCCCGCCAGCCCATGCCTCCCGCCTGCGTGTTCATCGTCCGCCCGCTCATCGTCACCTTTGTCCCCCGCTGTCGCCGTGCAGCACAAGCACATACTGTTGCGCACGCGTGCTTTTGGGATCCATGCCGCTGGGGTGGACCGATGGTGCCCTTTTTTGTTGGTGCACCCGCCCTCGGCAGTCCAGCCGAAGCGCTGCTGGCTCAGGCGCAGGGGCCTCGCCGGGGCGAGCCGCTGTCCAGCAAGCTTAACTACGCTTCTGGCCACCAGGTGTGTCTCAAGCGAAAGCCCTATGCTGAGGAGGTGCCGCCCGCCATCCTTGTAGCCGTTGCACATGCTTGCGTTTGTAGTTCAGCCTGGAGCAGGCTCGGGCGAGAGCCCCGTTTTCACAAGAAGCCGCCCTCCAGCCGTGTCATCTCTGAGCGCGGCGTTTAAGACGAGTGGGCGCGGCGCCACGGCGAGAGCCACATCTCGACAACTATTCGCCGTTCTGTCCGTGTAGCTGATGGACATTTCCACGACGAGTGTGCCTGGCGCAAAGGCGAGAAGCCCGCTCGGAAATGGTCCGCCTTACATCGGAGTAAGTGCTTGAACTGTTCGTAAGCCGCGAGGGGGTTTCCTGCTGCGTAAACACCCAGCCCGCCCCAACGACGCGTTTGATGGCGCGACAGGGGGGAGATATTCCCTACCTAAGCTCTGCCTAGAAGGGTTCTTACCCTGTTAGCTTAAAGGGGCCGGGCAGTGGAACCCGCCTCGGGCGGTTCCTCCAGGATCCGCCCCGCGGTTCCCCCAGTTGCGCCGCCTGGGTTCACCCAGCTTAGCTTAACTTAGCTGAGCTTAGCTTAGCTTATCTCATCTGAGCTTAGCATAGCTTAGCTTAGCTTAGCTTTAGCTTAGCTTGGCTTAGCGTATCTTATAGTATAGCATCTTAGCTCAGCTTAGCTTAGCCTAGCTCAGCTTAGCTTAGCATAGCTTAGCTTAGCTTAGCTTGGCTTAGCTTAGCCTAGCCTAGCCTAGCGTAGCTTAGCTTAGCTTAGCTGAGCTTAGCAACGCATAACTTAGCTTACCTTAGCCTAGCTTAGCTTAGCTTAGTTTAGCTTAGCGCAGCGCAGCATAGCGCAGCGCAGCATTAACACAGCACATCATAGCATAGCATAGCATAACCAAGCATCTCATACCATATCATAGCATAGCTCAGCATAGCATACCATAGCATATACAGCATAGCATAGCACAGCGCATCATATCAGATCATAGCATACCAACTCATAGCATAGCACAGCGCAGCAAATCATACCATAGCACAGCACAGCACAGCATATCATAGCATAACATAGCATATCATAGCGCCAACACGCAGCCTAGATGTAGGTGTAGGTGTAGATGTGGATGTAGGTGCAGATGTATATGTAGGTGTCGATGTAGGTGTAGATGTAGACGTACATGTGAGTCTCGCTGTTGATGTTGATGTAGATGTAGATGCAGATGTATTTGTAAATGTAGCTGTTGGTGTAGATGCAGATGTTGCTTTCCTAAATGCTCGAACTCCTAGGTAGGGTCGCACTGGGATAATTTGCTCAGGAAGAGGGATGGAGGAGGCAGAGGGGGAGGAGGCGGAGAAGGAGGAGGAGGAGGAAGTGGCGGAGGAGGAGGATGAGGAGGAGGAGGAGTAGGAGGAGGAGGAGGAGTAGGAGGAGGAGAGGAGTAGGAGGAGGAGGAGGAGTAGGAGGAGGAGAAGGAAAGAAGGAGGAGGAGGAGGAGGAGGAGGAGCAGGGGAAGGGGGGAGGCTGAGAGGAGGTGGAGGAGGAGGATATGAGAAGGAGGGAAGAGGCGGAGGAGGAGGAAAGAGGAGGAGGAGGAGAGGATGAGGAGGAGGAAGAGGTAAGAGGACGGGAGGAGGAGGGAGGAGGAGGAAGTTGAGGAAGAGGTGAGGCTGATGCTTGATGATGATGATGATGAGGCTGAGGAGATGCTGATGATGATGACGAGATGATGAGATGATGATGCTGATGATGACGAGATGATGATGATGATGATGATGATGATGATGATGATGATGATGATGATGATGATGATGATGATGATGATGATGATGATGATGATGATGATGATGATGATGATGATGATGATGATGATGATGATGATGATGATGATGATTAGGAGGAGGAGGAGGAGGAGGAGGAGGAGGAGGACGAAGGTGAAGGAGGAGGAGGAGGAGGAGGAGGAGGAGGAGGAGGAGGAGGAGGAGTATGAGAAGTGGGAACCGCCTCCTCCCTCCCGACCCTCTACAATTACTCAATATGAATACTACTCTCCCTCTTCCCCTGATGGCGTGCTGGGAGTGGCCGACCCCCCCGCGTACTGTTTTTTTACACACAGGATTCCCGGGAGTTGGGTTTTCGCCTGCCTTTTTTGTTTGTTCGTATTTTTTTCAAAATGCTGCTCTCGATGAGGCGCCGGCCTCATTTCTGCTCCCGAATCGTTCCGAATCGTGCTCCCGCTGCAGCGTGGGCCTCATTTTCGGATCGGTGTTTGGCCTCCGTCGTTCAGGATGGCGTTCTCGCCCCAGCGCGGGCCTCTTTCTCGCGCGCCCATCCGCCCGCCACCACCGCGCCGCCGCCGCACCACCACCACCACCACCACCACCACCACCACCACCACCACCACCACCACCACCACCACCACCACAACCACCAGCAGCAGCAGCAGCACCACCACCACCACCACCACCACCACCACCACCACCACAACCACGCACACACGCACGCACGCACGCACGCGCACCACCACCCACTACGCACGCGCGCGCGGAGTCACAGGTCCGCTACGACACGCGTCCGCGGATAGAGAAAATCAGCGCCATGGTAAGGGATGGGAGGGAGGGGTAGGACGTCACATATGAGGCGAGCGCACCTAGCTTGTCTCCCCCTCCTCTCCTCTTCTCACCCTGCTCCTCCTCCTCCTCCTCCTCCTCCTCCTTCTCCTTCCCGTAGCCTTTGGCTCAAGTAAACCATTTCTCGAGGTGGTTTGCAGAGACCAGGAGCCTGCCCAGCAGGCTCGGCCCGCGCATCAGGGGCCTGCTGGGCAAGGCAGGCGCCCACACAATTTTGCCACGCTCCGAGGAGCCCCCGTACTGTACTGGTCGGGCAGGAGATCTATTCTTCACGGTCGCGCATGGGGCGCAGGGAGAAGGATGATCAGCAAACTGGAGGCCAGTATGCGAAGTGCAGGGGATGTGGGTATAAGTGGAACTGGACAAACAGGTCGGAGTGCTACAAGTGCAAGAGAGGTCTGCAGCCAGCCACCTCTCAAGAGCGAGCCCCGCAGGGCGCCTGGGGCCCCAACGGCGCCTCTTCGCGGCGCCGCAGTCGGCCGTCAGTCAGGCCGAGCCGTGAGGAGCTTCTCAAGCAGCTGCGGGCCACCCTCCCAGACGGCGACGCAGAGGCCGCCCAGCACCTCGAGGCGCTCGCCCGTGTGCAGCCACCAGAGGTGCACCCTGACGTCGCCCTCAACCAGGCCCAGGCGCGGCTCCGCAGGGCTGAAGCAGCGCTCAAGAAGACCATCGAGAGCATCGCCGAGGGGGAGCAGTGGCTGCAGGACCAGAAGGAGCAGCGGGAGACCTGGGTCATCGAGGTCGCCGACGCGGAGGCGGCGGTCCAGGCGGCCTACGCTCGAGCGGCGCCCAAGGTCGCGGCGCCTGTGGAGGAGCCCGCGCCAGCCCTGGACCTCTCGCAGCTGCTCGAAGGGGACCTGGACATCCTCAGCGTGCGGCCAGGCAAGGCGTTCGACCTGGAGGGGCTCGACATCCCGCCCGAAGAGCATCGCCAGTTCGAGGAGCAGATGGGCCAGTTCGTCAAGCAGGTCCAGTCGGAGGTCAAGAGGCACTTCGGCCCAGCGGCGGAGGGGCTCGCCGCGATGCGTGCGGACCTCAAGGCCTTCAGCGACAGGCTCAAGAGCAAGAGGGCTAGGTCGGAGCCTCCCCCACCAGAGGCCGCTGCGGCCCCCGCCTCAGGGGGATCACCAGGCAAGGCGGCAGGCAAAGGCGGCGCATACGGCAAGCAGCCAGGGGCGGCCGCGGCCAAGGCGGCCCCCACAGCGGGGCCACCAGCCCCTCCCCATGCTGGCGTTGACGGTCCTCGCGACGCTGCTGCAGCCAGCGGAGGCGGCGCTGCAGGCGCCACAGCTCCTGCGGGGGCCGCAGGCAGGACAAAGCGCGAGCTGGCACAGGACGTCCGAGCCAGGATCCTGGAGCGGGCAGCAGCCAACCCCTCAGCGGCCGACGGAGACTCCAGCACAGCCTGAAGGCTCAGCCCCGCGAGGCTGGCGAAGGTGGCGTCAGCGCCCACGCCGTGGCCGAGGCAAGACCGCCGCGCGGAGGCGAAGTGCGCCAGCCTTACCACCTGACATCGACGGGGTCGTGGCGACCCCCACCACATCTACGAGCACCGCCACTACATGGGGGGCGACTCCTCCGCCCGTCTCGGAGGAGCTGCCCCGATGGGCAAGCGGGCGGAGGCAGCCTGGGCCAAAGCGGGTCGCCTTCGTCGTGGGGACGAGCGTCCACGTCCCAGCCATAGAAGAGGGCATCAACATCCTGGGCGGGGACGGCGACAGCTCCTCCTCAAGCACCTGGGCGCGGCGGGCGCTCAGGGGCGCGGGCACGCTCCGCCGCCAGCTGCTCGCGCCGTGGCTCCGACGGCGGGACAGCAGCAGCTCAGCCTCGAGCACAGCCGCGGACGCCACGGAAGAGGCCCCAGAGACGCTTGCGTGGAGAGCCGCGGATGCGCGGGTGGCCGATGCCTCTCCCCGTGCGTCCCTCTCGCTGATGCCGCCGACAGGCGGGTGGTCGAAGCCATCAGCGATGTGCTCGTGGGGCGGGGGGCCGCAGACGTGCGGGTGGTCGACGCCTCTCCACGCGAGCGCCCCCAGTTCGGCTCCCCTGACGAGGGGGTGGCCGATGCAGCCAAGCTGGGGAGAGGATTACTGGAGGCCTCGGTCGAGGGGCAGAGGGCGACTCGCCAAGATTGGCATGGGGGTCAGCTCAGCCTCGACTACGGCCACGGACGCCTCGGAGGAGGACCCAGTGACGCATGAGTGGAGAGCCGCGGATGCGCGGGTGGCCGTGGCCTCTCCCCACGCGTCCCTCTCGCTGATGCCGCCGACAGGCGGGTGGTCGACGCCGTCAGCGATGAGCTCGTGGGACGGAGAGCCGCAGACGTGCGGGTGGTCGAAGCCTCTCGACACGAGCGCCCCCAGCTTGGCTCCCCCGACGGGGGGGGGGGGGGGTGGCCGACGCAGCCAAGCTGGGGAGAGGAATACTGGAACCCCCCACCGCGAGGCAAGGGCCGCCACGCCAAGCCCGACATGGATGTCAACTCAGGCTTGAGCACGGCCACAAGCGCCTCGGAAGAGGCCCCAGTGGCGCATGAGTGGGGAGCCGCGGATGCGCGGGTGGCCGACGCCCCCCCCCATGCGCCCCTCTCGCTGGTGCCGCCGACAGGCGGGTGGTCGATGCCATCAGCGATGGGCTCGTGGGGCCGAGAGCCGCAGACGTGCGGGCGGTCGACGCCTCTCGGCACGAGCGCCCCCAGCTCGGCTCCCCCGACGGGGGGGTGGCCGATGCAGCCCAGCTGGGGAGAGGGATACTGGAGGCCCAGAACTAGAGGCAAGGGACGCCACGCAAAGCCTGGCATGGTGCTCAGAGGCCTCAACTGCAGCGCCTGGGGCACCCTCGTCGACCATCTGGACGAGATGCCGCTGGGCAGGAACACCATCATGCTGGTCCAGGGGCACCGCCTCACCAGCGACTATGTCGGCGAGATCAGCGCCAGCTGTTTCCAGAGGCACCTCACCGTCGCCCTTGCTCCCGCGGCAGCGGGGCCAGGTGGCGGCAGAGTGGCAGGGGTGGGGATCGTCGCCCCACGTTGCGTGGGCCTCACCTACCTTGAGGGCGTTGACACCTTCGACTTCTCGCCGCCAGGATCGCCAGGAAGGCTGGTGGCGGCCTGGACCCCTGGGTTTCTTCGTGGTGGCCTCATGGTCCTCAGCGCCTACTTCTGGGTTTCAGAGGGCTGGGCAGTTCGCAACCTGTCCATCTTGGACGCCATATGAGAATTAGTGAGGGCCTACGACATCCCGTGGGTCCTCCAGGCGGACTTCAACAACACCCCCGACGCGCTCAGGGCCACGGGCTGGGTGGACGACGTCGGGGGCATCATCTTCTCCTCGGCCGCCCCCACCTGCCAAGGCAAGGGAGGCGGGAGGGTCATCGACTACTTTGTGGTGGACACGCGCATCGCGTCAGCCTTCGGTGCAGCGGAGGTGCTCGACGCGCCCACCGCCCCGCACAGCCCCGTCGCCATTGCGACGGAGAGGCCACTGCGGGAGCGGCTAGGCTGGAGGCTGGTCAAGCCTCGTGCTTTCCCGACTCGCCTCCCCGTGGGCTGTCGTAGGGAGCCACCAGCCTGGCCGATCCTCGACAGCGGAGCAAGCTACAGCGACGCCAAGCTGGAGAAGTTGTGGGCGGAGTTCTCGGCGGCGGCCGAGCAAGACCTGCAGGGCATCCACGACCTCGTTGGCGAGGCCGACTACACTGGCAGGGGGGGGCCACCCTAGATGGGCCAGGGCCCCGATCGCAGGCCCAGAGGCGCATGCGAGGCCCAGGGTCACCACGCGCTCCAGGGCATGGCGCTGGGTGGCCAGCCGCGTCGGGGACGTCGTCTGGCTGGCGCAGGCGGCCCGCCAGCGGCGCGACTGGCAACCGTTCGCCGACCAGTGGCGGCGCCTGCGCAGACGCCTCCACCATGGTGCTGCCCGCTGGTGCGACGCGCTGGGCGACGACGCCAGGGCCGTGCACGTCGAGCTCCTATCGCTGGGCGACCTCACCTGGGACGGGGGCGCGCTCTGGGAGGACGCTCCCAGGGCGATGGAGCTGCAGCGTCGGGCCACGCAGCAGGCCCACGTCATCGAGCAGGGCCTCCGAGACCAGAGGGCAAAGGCGTGGCGGCAGAGGCTCAAGGACGGCTCACAAGGAGGAGCAGGTTTTGTCCATCGCATGTCGAAGTGGCGCCAGGGGGTCGACCCCACGCTCGGGGCCAGAGGGCACACCAATCTGGACATGACCTGCCCACAGGCCGCGGTGGACCTGGAGGCGCTGAAGTGGATCGACCTCTGGACCTCCCACGGCGCCCAGAGCCGAGGCGAGCTCCCTCGGCCCTGGGAGGCGGCCACTTTCGAGCATAGCATGGTCGAGCCCACAGCGGACGACATCAGGGCCACATGCATAGCCTTCCCAGAGCACACGGGGGTTGGAGTGGACAACTGGCACCCCAGGTGGTTTGCGAGCTTGGGGGGCGAATGGCTCGTGTTCCTGGCCGCCTTCGTCGCCTGCGTGTCGCGCACGGCCAGGTGCCCCCCCAGCTGCGCTACGTGATGTATTTTCTGCTGGCCAAGCAGGGTGAGGGGACTAGGCCCATCGGCCTCCTCACCACTGCAGCGCGGCTGGTGGAGCGCGCGCACTCGCACCAGCTCCACGACTGGGAGCGGGAGATTCGACGGGACTACGACTTCGCGGCGCCAGGCGGGGGATCAGAGGAAGCGATATGGCAACAGATGTTGTTCGACGAAGGGGCCCAACCTGGGGAGGTGGGCATGTCACGATGTATTTGCTGTGGGCCGAGGCGCCCAAGCATCAGTTTCGTTTGCAGCTTTTGAAGCTCCTGATCTCAATATACACAGCCACGCGCTTTGTTTCGTTCCGCGGAGTGGTGTCGGTGCACTCGGTCACCACCTTCTCGACAGTCGTTGCTGGCAGCAGCGGGGGCACGAGATGCCTCAAGATTTTGTCAGTTGTAGACGGGTTGGCGCAAGAGCACCCTGCCATGCAGCTGAAGCTATTTGTCGATGACTTAAGCATGCAGGCGCGAGGTGCGGAGGCGGATGTCTCGGCCTCGTTGCATGCGGCCACGACCCAGTATATTGATGAAATGGAGGCCCGTGGGATCCCCGTCTCCAGGGCCCGACCAGACAAGCCGAAGGGCAAGGGGTTCATCATGACAGCGCAGCGCTCCCTGCGGGCCCGCATCAAAGGCTGGGCCCACAGCCTGGGACTGGAGGTCCAGGCCAACAGCACGCAGCTTGGAGTTGATTCGGCGGGAGGAGGAGTTGTGTCGCTGCGCGCCAGGGCCGATGCCAGGATGGGGGGCGCTCGGCGACGCAGAAGTAAGTTGTCGAGTCTCGGCAAGCAGGGTGCGCGCACTTTTCAAGTTGCGCGTGTGGGATTTCTCCCCTCTGTGCTGTATGGGGCGGTCTGCCTCGGAATGGACCCGACTCGGCTCACCCGAGCGAGGGCTCTCATGGCTTCAGCGCTGGGCGGGAACGCAATCGGTAAGGACCGACTGCTGCGCCTGTGGACGCTTCGCTGCGACCCCCTGGTCGACGCTTGCACGAAGCCACTGCTCAAATGGGCGGAGGCTATCTTTGCTGGCAGCCATGAGGAGATCATGGCTGCGGGGTGGCGTAGAGCTGTTGCGGCGGCTGCTGCCGCCAAGCCTGGGAGCACCCCCTGGGGACAGATAAAAGGACCTGCCTCAGCCGTCTGGGCCACGCTCCATCTCCTCTCGTGGACGTGGCCTGCCCCTCACGTTTTCTCCGACCATCTCGGGCAGCGCTGGGAGCTGCGTAGGACGGCTCCGCAGTGTCTCAAGAAGCTGATCTGGACCCGTTTGGAATTCGCGGTTATGACCTCCTGGGCGGCCTCCAGGGACCTCGGGATCACCCGTCCTTTCCTCGAGCCTATTCGGGCTCTCCTTCGGCGAAAGGCTAACCGATCGCCGCAGAGGCGATCGGCTATCCTGGTCTACATGGGCCGTGATTTCTGGACCCAGGAAAAGGTCTGGCGCGCGGGCTTCGGGGACGACAGGTCCTGCCAAGCCTGTGGCGCAGAAGTCGGATGTCAGCACCATCGTTTCTGTTGCTGCCCAGACCGAGGAGCGGCGAGAGCCACCGTTGCAGAGGCTGAGGGCCTCCAAGGGATCGTGCATCGTGCTGAATCCTCCTCCTCGGATTCCCTCCTCTTCTCCCGTGGGCTTCACGAGCACCCCCTGGAGGACCCGCAGTCTGATTGGATTGCTGCCCTGGAGGATGAAAACCCCGATTTTGTGAATCCCCCGCTGGTCTCAGGGTGGGCCTACTCTGACGGATCGGCCAGAGGCCCACCAGGGCTCAAGAGCTTCGGTTGGGGCTTCGTCTTCTGGACCAGGACGGGGGGGCTGTCAAGGCCATGCGGGGTACCCTCCCAGGGCTGCGTATCCTCGCCTCCGTCCTCCGCGCTGAGTTGTATGGATTGCTCAAGTTGCTGTATAGTGCCCACCCTCCGCTGAGGGTAGGGATCGACAACAGTTCCGTCATTCGAGGCCTCCGTAGAGGACCCCGTTGGTGCTGCAGCCCTCGGAGGCCTCACGCCGACCTCTGGGGCAGGATTTGGGCCCAGCTCCAGGATAGTTTGAGTCAAGAAGGCGACATCCAGGCCGTCAAGGTATAAGCCCATGCGCGCGGGCCGAAGGATGACTCGCACGAAAGTTTTCTCGATTTTCAAGGGAACCAATTGGCAGATAATGAGGCCCGCCTAGGGGCCGACATGCAGGAGGTCCCCCCGTGGAAGGCCCAGACCTGGACCACCCGCTCGGCGGAGGTCCAGGCTGTGTTGACTCTGGTGGCGGGGGTGACGGGGTTGACTGCGGACTTCGGGGATTCCACGGGGAGGCCTGCCGCGGGCTCCAGCTGGGCCCGCCGAAGGCGGCAAGGACCGCCCGAGGGGGCCCGAGCTCACGTCCTCCTCTGGAGGAGGGGGGCGTGGCGTTGCTCGACGTGTGGCCGCAAAGCTTTCTCCACCAAGACCAAGCGCGCGTTGGCGCGCAGACCCTGCCTGGGTAAAATGAGGGTGGATCGTCGTTGGGGAGTCGGGCTGGGGCGGGGGGTTGGGGAAGGAGACATTTCTCCCGCCCTCCGTGGAGCGGCCCTAGGGCGCGAGCTGCACCGAGTGGGCCAGTATACATTCTGCGATCGGTGCGGTGTCTTTTCGAGCGAGAGGGGGTGCAAGCTCCTGGGCGCCTGCGTCGGGGCCCCAGCGAACCGCGCCGCAGAGTGCCGCCTCTCGCTCCTGCGCCGAGGCAGGAATCCTTACGCAGTGAAGGTCTCCCTCGAAGCGGTACCGCGCTCCCTGGTACAGGAGGAGTGTGACGCTTTCTGGGAGTGCCTCATGGACTGAGGCAGGACGGGGCGGGAGGCACCCCGTGGCGGAGTGCCCGCCCATCCTCTTTCTCTTGTGGCGAGCTGGGGCGGGGACCGCCAGGCATCGTTCTTGCAGCAAAAACCTCCTTCTCCTTCTCGGGGCGCCCCCTCCTCGCTCCTCTCTTCCGCCGCCGCCACCGCCGCCCCCGACGCAGCGCCCCTGCTGGTGGCGGCGCGGTGGAGGGCCCGGCCGTCCAGCGGCGCGGCGGGCACGGGGCCGCAGGAAGGGGCCGAAAGGGGGCGCTAAAGGGCGCCGTGTCGGGGCGGCGGCGGCGTCCGCGGGGGCGGCAGCGGCGCGGACAAAACGGATGATGATCATGATGATGCTGCT
>CAUYUJ010020259.1:299087-401587 GCA_963575745.1 Prorocentrum cordatum
CCAAACGTGCCCTCAGCTTAAAAGCCAAACTTTTCGTTAATGCGATGTGGTTATGCAACGAGCCCGCCGCAGGCGCCGATCTCTTCGCATAAGCAAGGTGGGTGTGTCACGGGCTGGGTTGCGGGTGGGTCGCGGGTGGGTCGCAGGTGGGTCGCGGGCGGGTCGCGGGGTGGGTCGTGGGTGGGTCGTGGGTGGGTCGCGGGGTGGGTCGCGGGGTGGGTCGCGGGTTGGTCGTGGGTGGGTCGCGGGCCGGGTCGCGGGGGGGGCGACGACAACAACAACAACAACAACAACAACAACAACAACACCACCACCAACAACAACAACAATGATTTTAAGACCGTTCGCCCTTATATGTTCGAGTGTCCAATAACGCGTATTTCCCAAACCCTCGATACCCGCCCTCTTCGTCTTCGATCGAACCCCTTTTGGGGGGTATACTTTTCTTCCCTGCAGGCCAGGCCCCGGCAAGCGGCGGGGCGGCCGCGGACCGTCGGCCTGGCCAGCGGCAGCGCTGATCGGCGGGGCGGCCGCGGACCGTCGACCCGACCCCAAGAGGGACGGTCAGGGGACCGACCACGACGACGACGACGACGACGACGACGACGACGACGACGACGACGACGACGACGTCGAAGACGACGGCGACGACGACGACGACGGCAACGACGAGCGAAAGCGAGAGCGAGAGAGAACGACAGCAGGGCCACGAAGGGCACGAAGGAGGCCACGAAGGGCGACAGCGGGAACACGAAAGGAATGCGTATGGGGCCACGAAGAGCGCGATCGAGCGGGGGCCACGAACTGCAGATCATGCGGGGCAACAGAAGGCAACTATGGGGCCACTGAGGGTAGCAACTGGGCCACGTAGGACAGTGAGGGGGACAGAAATGGCGACAGCGGGGCCACGAAGGGCATGCACATGGGGCCACAACGGACGCGACTCCTGGGTGCCTCGGTGTCGGGAGCGCGGCGCTTGGGCAAATTGCAGGAAATTCCAACGCAAGGCCATTCTTCATTAGGTTGCAAGCAAGTCTCCAGCGAGAGCGCGACTCTAGAGCGCCGGGAGAGCGATTCCTTAATAAATCGATTCCTTAATAAAGTGTAAGGAAGTCCAAGCGAGAGCGCGATTCCTGATAAATGCGGAGGAAGTCTCGGGGCGGGAGCGGGGTCCGGCTAAACTGTAAGAAGTCCCATAGGCCGGAGCCGTTGCCATTATTTTCTTCTTCATAATAATTATTGTTGGGACCCCTGGTGCACGACCCCCCCGCCGCGCATAGGCCGCAGCCTCATTTTCATCATTTTCGTGAGGAAGTCTCAGGCAAAACGGGGGAGTCCGGATCCGGTTGTGTTGTTACGATCGGTTTTCCCTTGCAAAAAAAGCTAAAGTGGACATTTCTTGTTCTAACATAACCAAACTTCAAGAATCCCTTGCAACAAATAAGGTAAAGTGGACATTCGCGCGCGCAAGACGAAATCCTTCCAAAACCTTAGTTTTCGTAGCGATTTTAACATAACAACATCAAACAACCAATGGTTTTTCAAAACAAAAATGTCAAAATTTCATCCCGCGCGCTCTTGCGGATTTGTAGGAAACCCAACACTTTTTAATCATTTCTGTCAAACGGGCTTTTGCGAGCAACTTTTTCGAACTTCTGCAACAACGGTTGCGCACCTGCCAGGGCCATCATCCCTGTCAAATAATACCATGCGGGACACATTCGTTTTTTCTTCGCGCGCGCACGCCGTCGTCGTCGGCCGCGGGGCCCTGAATAGTAGCCACGGTCGTCCGCATGCCACGAAGTGAAGTGTCCGAACGTCATAGGGCGGGAAGCTGGGTGTGGGTGGTGGCGAAGAGTCGTTTGGAAATTTGGTAGAGCTTGAACCGGCCCCCCCACAAAGTGGGGGTATTGCCCGCCTCCTATGAAAACCCTGGCACTGGTGAGAACGGTGTGTCCCCACGTGCTAGTAATTGTTGTTGTTGTTGTTGTTGTTGTTGTTGTTGTTGTTGTTGTTGTTGTTGTTGTTGTAACCCGGGGGCCAGGGGCCCAGTTTGAGCATGAAGATTTTCCCTGTCAAAAAACAGGGTGCGAACGTCGAGGGGCACATTTTGATTGAGAGAAAACAGTGTGCACTGGTGGGGGGGGTCAACAATAATTATTCTTCAGAAGTGAGAATTCAACAGCAACAGCAACAGCAACAACAACATCAGCAGCACAACAACAGCACAACAACAAGCAGAATTCGCGCCGCCGGGTCACATTTTCAACCATGCACCCAGGGACAGTGTCGGAAAGCTGGGACCGCCGCAGGAATCAGCAGCTTGTCAAGCTGTTGTTGGTCCTCTATGTGTGGGGGCCTTGTGGTGGGGCCTCTCCTGTGCCTCTTTGCGCATCTTGGGGCCTCTCTGGGCGCCTTGGCCGCCCGACACGCTTGCTCGAACGCTCCTGTGCCGTTTGTGAGTCGTCATGGGGCCCTCTTGGGATATTTTAGGGCCCTCTTGGGCTGCCTTGGGTCGTCTGGGGGTTTCTTGGCGCGGGATTGGGACATCTTGGGGTCCTCCGAGTCTCACACCAAAGAAGTGCTTGCCAGGAATGCCTGGGAAGCCAAACGCGTGTGAAACAAGTCGATGCTCTCCTGCATGGTTTCGGCGGTTGGGCCCTCTCTGGGTGTTCTTGGGCCCTTTTGGGGCCTATCTTGGGCGTCTCGTTCGCCCAGTGGGGCCTTCAGGACCTGTCAGAGGGTGTCTTTGCTTTGAAGCGTGGTTGCCCGCCCTGGAGGCCTCCTGGCGCCCTGTTGGGCCGTCTTGACGGCATGGTGGGGCCCTGCTGGGTGTCACGGGCCCCCAGGAGCGGGGGGGGGTTTGGAGAGGGGCGCGCCCACCCACACCTCTCTGACGCCAGAGCCTATGCCCAGTTGCTTGTCGACATTTCGTGGAGGCCCGGGCTGCTCTAACCCCCAACCTCAGTTGTCAACGCTGCCGCGTCCAGCGAATTTCGGCTGTTCAGCGCACTTCGGTGGCGTGCCGCGGCAGCGCCCGCGGCGAGGAAGGGTCTCTTCGTCCCCACAAGCGCCTCGGCTCAAGACGCTAGGCCAAGCCCAAAGAAACCACTGGCGCCACGCCATCCTCATATCGGCGGCGAGCCCAGGGGGGAATCGAGAAGTGGCGGCTTAATCCAGCTTAATCCCGCTAAATCCAGCTTAATCCCGCTTAATGCCACTTAATCCGGTTTAATCCTGCTTGGTCCGAGGCCCACTCCGGCGCAACAGCTCCCAAATGGGGCTTAATCCTCCTTAATCTTTCCGACGAGCACCTCCCAGTAGTTGCCTCCGAACCCCCTTCGCCCGCCGCCGACCCTAGCAGCCGCCGGGCGCCATGACCGCCCTCAGGCTGATCGCGGCCACGGCCCTGGCCCTTGCGGCGGCGGAGCGAGCCGACAGGTTTAAGTCGGGCCCGTCCCTCTACAGGGGGGATGTTCAAAAACAGTCCAAAAATAGCCAGGAGGATTAATTTTTGCGTATTTTTGGGATCGTTTTGGGTTATGTTTATAGTATTTTTTATGATTTTTCGCCCACAATCCCCCTGTAGGGGGACACGCCCGACTTAACGACAGGTCCGAGGCCCTGGCGCGGGCGGCGGCCCGGGCGGCCCGGCGGGCGGAGGCCCGATCGGAGCGAACGCGCGAGCGACACGCCACTGCTGCAGCGGGCCTCCTCGGAGGCCCGCGCAGGCCGCCCGCTGCCAACGCTGGGCCCCCCCGCCCCCCGCTCCCCCCTCCTCCTCCTCCTCCTCTCCTCCTCCTCCTCCTCCTCCTCCTCCTCCTCCCTCCTCCTCCACCTCCTCCTCCCTCCTCCTCCTCCTCCTCCTCCTCCTCCTCTACCTCCTCCTCCTCCTCCTCCTCCTCCTCCTCCTTCCTCCTCCTCTCTCCCTCCTCCTCCTCATCATCCCTCCTCCTCCTCCCCTCCTCCCTCCTCCTCCTCCTCCTCCTCCCTCCCTCCTCCCTCCCTCCTCCTCCTGGCGGCGCCTTCGCGGTGCCCTGGTCCCCGGCGCGCCGGCGCCGCCCCCTGGCACGCCCCGCGCGCGAGGGACCCGGGGCAACGATGCGGGCAACGTTGTAGCCGAGGCGCCGAAGCACAGCCAGGTCGCACAGGAAGGATGAGCGGCTTGCCGTACCCTTGCATCCCTGCCCCTTCTCCCCATCCTTGGCAACCTTCGCTGGCGGCCAGCCTGGCCCTCCACAGCCCTTGCATCCTTATCGTGCGTCCCCATTTCGCGCCTTGACTGGAAGGACCGCTTTGGGCTCGAGGAAGGTCTCTCCTTCTCTCTCCCTCTCTCTCTCTCTCTCCCTCTCTCCCTCTCTCCCTCTCTCCCTCTCTCTCTCTCTCTCTCCCTCTCTCCCTCTCTCTCTCTCCCTCTCTCCCTCTCTCTCTCTCTCTCCCTCATCCTCTCCCTCTCCCTCTCTCCCTGTCTTTCTCCCTCTCCCTCCTTTCTCTCTCTCTCTCTCTCTTTTTTCCTCTCTCTCTCTCTCTGGCTTTCGGGCCGTGCCTCGGGTGTCCGGGTCCGGGGGGCCTGCTCGTGGCCGGGGGCCCGCCGTGGCCAGAAAAGAGCTCCTCCGTGCCTGCTGCCGGGCTCCTGCTCGCAGGCCTGGGAGGGGGTTGGCACCTAAACACCGCTTTCGGCGGGGTGCCTCCACCGAGGGAGGACGATCCCGATCTCGGTTCTCTCGCAGGCCTGGAGGGGTTGGCACCTAAACACCGATTTCGGCGGTGTGCCTCCACCGAGGGAGGACGATCTCCCGATCTCGGTGATTGGTGGTCCCATTCTGGCTTCCAATGGTGGTCGAAAGATTACCACCGACACCGAACGTCTGGGATCCTCTTCCCCCTCTGGAGGCAATCCCCTGTGTTGGTGTTGGTGCCGATTTCCAGGCCTCCAATCGTTGTGCTGGCACGATGGCTGGTACGGGGGTGGACGGGCTCAGGGGGATCGCATCGACCCCATCGCCGATCGACTGGGCGATGCGTTGCCGATTCAGGGTCGATGTCCGGCCCCACCGAGCCAGTCCGATAGGGGCCCAACAGCCCACCGCGCACAGGAACGTGTGCGGATCCCGCCATCGGGGGCCTATCGCTGGTCAACTGGCCGATGCGTCGCCGATTCCGGGTCGATGTCCGCCCCCCCCCCCGCGCCGGGTTCCTTTGTCGCCCCCCCTCAGTCGTTCCTATCGTTACGTCGGGCATGTCGCTCTACAGGAAGAGTGTTCAACGATAGTCAACAACCAGTCTGGGGACGATGTTTCGACGATGTCTGGCTATTTTTGAGTGTTTTCGTTGTTTTCCATTCTTCTTCCAAAATCCGCCTGTAGGAGGACATGCCCGACCTAGTCAGATCCTTCCCCCTCGGGAGAGCGGGGTTTGGGGGGAGAGAGGGGCCCAGCGGCGCCGAGCCCGAGAGGCCCGCGCGGGCGTTCGAGGGCCTGTGCCTGTGCCGCTCTCTGCTCTTCTGTTGATCACCGAGCGCGTCCCGCGACTCGCAGAGTGACTGCTCGCAAGAGGTCCTAAGAACAAGCGCCTGCCTCGATTGTAGGATGGATCGCAAGTCCCCCTCGGCGGACCCGGCCCTTTGCGAGCATTTGCTTTATGCGAGTAGTGGAGCTCGCTCGTCCTGTCGAGGCGGCGAACGGCACTGCGACCGAGGTCGCGCAGGCCGGCACGGGCGAGTTCCCGTACAACGCCGTCACCGACTTCCTCGGCGACGACTCCAAGGGGCTGGTGAAGGACCCGGCGGCGCCCACATGGTGATGGGCCAGTTTTCCACCACAACTACCATGGATAGGAGAGGGGGTAGGAGGAGGAGGATGAGGAGGAGGAGGAGGAGGATGAGGAGGAGGAGGACCACTGTAAACCCAAGAGTCATCAACGATATTGGAGTAAACCCTCCCTCCAAGCTCCCTCTTCATAGGCCCCTACAACGGCTCACTTCCATTGATGGAACTGCCTCGTTGGAAGACACCCGTTTTGAAGACACTGAAGCGTGCCAACACATTGTTCTCGGGATTCTGACGCCACGGATCAACCTGACGGTTGCGTCGTGACGATCCTGAATCGTACCAGAACGCCATTCCTAGGACTTCAACACAGAGAACCAACGCAATTGTTGCACCCGGTTAATCCAGAATCCTTCCAAAACACACTTTCTGGTACGTGCATGATGGGAACCTTTGAAACTCTTGCAAACTTGTAGAACGAATCTGCGCCGCGCTAAGGCGAGAGCCACATTTTGAAGAGGAACCGCCCTCAATCAGTTTTTGTGTGTGTGTGTGTGTGTGTGTGTGTGTGTGTGTGTGTGTGTGTGTGTGGTTTTTGCACATTTTCAAAAACGAATGTGCGCGGCGCTACGGCGAGAGCTACTTTTTGAAAAACTTGTTGAAAACGACCCGCCCTCAATCCGTGAAGCTCTTGAAACGAATGTGCGCTGTGCTGAGGCGAGAGTCACATTTTGTAGTGCAAATACTAAAAACGAATGTGCGCCGCGCCAAGACGAGAGCCACATTTTGAAAACCACCCGCCCTCAATCCGTGAAGCTCTTGCACATATTTAAAACGAATGTGCGCTGCGCTAAAGCAAGAACCACATTTTGAAAACTACCCGCCCTCAATCCGTGCAACTCTTGCAATTTCTGGAAGCGAATGTGCGCCGCGCTAAGGCGAGAGCCACATTTTGAACTATCTGTGAAACTGTTGTCAGTTTTTGAGCTTCAGAGTCACTAATTGTGAGGAGGTCTCAGGCGAAACGCCCGACCCGCACTAAAAGCTGGCCTCGGGGTGCGACAGGGAGAAGTTATGTATAAGGAAAGGAATGGAGGAGTGGGAGGAGGAGGAGGAGGGGGAGGAGGAGGAGGAGAGGAGGAGGAGGAGGAGGAGGAGGGGAGGAGAGGAGGAGGAGGAGGAGAGGAGGGAGAGGAGGAGGAGGAGGAGGAGGAGGAGGGAGGAGGGAGGAGGAGGAGGAGGAGGAGGAGGAGAGGAGGAGGAGGGAGGAGGAGAGGAGGAGGAGGAGGAGGAGTAGGAGGAGGAAGGAGGAGGAGGAGGAGGAGGAGGAGGAAGGAGGAGGAGGAGGAGGAGGAGGAGGAGAATGGGGGAGGAGGAGGGGGAAGAGGAGGAGGAGGAGAAGGAGGTCCTCCCCATCCTCCGTTCTCCCCCGTCCTACGTATGGTGGTGGTGGTGGTGGTGGGAGATTGGCCCATCAGATGGCGCGAGGGGGAGGCGGCCCTCGCCGAGACGGCAGGCGGGGCTGCTCAAGAGGGCCCTGGGGGCTTGCGGAGGAGGCTCCTTGGCATCGGCTGCGCGCAGGAGGGACCTTGCGCAGGAGTGGCCTCTGGTGCGGGCACACTTCGAAGAAGAAAACACGCCATAAGCATAAACTCGTGGCGCTTCGGGCGGATTTCTTGGATCCGCGCTGGGCCACCCCGACGGCGCCTCCGGCGCCGCCCCTGGAAGGCTCCGCTCGCCAGGGACGGGGGTCCACCGCAGATCCAAGAAATCCGCGCGGAGCGCCAAACGATCATGTTTATGCAGTTTTTTCTTCTTCTCACACGGAGGGGGGCCAGATGACCGAGAGGGGCGCGATAGCGGCGGCTTGCGCGGCTCCGGGGCTCAAGAGACGGGGGTCGATGCAGACGGGGGCCAGTCCGAGTCCGAGCGCTGGATCTTGCAGGATCCTGCAGAGCCAGGGTTGCATTGACCCGGGCTTGGGTGCAGGGTCCTGCCTGCAGGATCCAGCAGGATCTTGCAGGATCCTGCAAAGCCTGACTGACCCGGGTCTGGGTTGAGCTGGCCTTTGGGGAGGCTTGTTGGGATCTGCTACGCGTAAGAGTGATCCTTCGCCAGAGTGGCCTTTGGTGCGGGCGCACCGGGGGCGGCGGCTTGCGCGGCTCGGTTTTGACCACCCCGACGCCGCGCACCAAAGGATACTCTGGCCCAGGGTCACTCCTGCGTGTACAGTCGGCCCAGATTAGCAGGTCGACCCTGCCAGATCAAGGGTACCCTCGTGTCCTGTGTCTCGCGACCCATGCCTCTTGCATTCCTGTGGCGCTGTGGCCCTCGGAAGGGTCTTGTGTCCTCTCGCGTGTCCTGTCCAATCGAGTCCGACTGTAGTCGATAGAAGGCGGGCGGGCTTTTCAGGAGTCCCCCCTGTGCCGTGTGAGAGGCCCCGCGGCCTTCTCAGCGGGCGACCTCCCTCGCGCCACCCCCCTGCGGTGGGCGCCGCCGGAAGAGGAGGGCGTGGATCTCGCGGCCCACCTCTCGGGCGAGCTCAACACGCACGCGGGCCAGGCCGTGGGGAAGGCGGACGAGTACGGCGGCCTCCTGAGGCAGCTCCATTCGGCGACTCCAAAGGGTGTGGTTACAGTCGGGGCGCTGAAGAAGAAACCCTTTTCGTTGGGGAGGGGCTCGGTGTTCCTTGATTGTTATACAGTTTGCCTTGGGTTTTCCTTTTGTTTTCATGGGAAATCAAAAACGAACTTATGGGAACAAGGGGCCTCGTTCCTTATTGCGAAGGCCTTACGGCCGTTGCCGCCGACCCTGAAGATGACGAAAGACAACACGAGGGGGGGGGCAGGAGGAGGAGGAGGAGGAGGAGGAGGAGGAGGCGGAAGGGAGTAGGAGGAGGAAGGGTGAAGGTGGAGGAGGAGGAGGCCTTATGGATGTTGGTTGGGATCTCGTGGTTGACCTCTCGGGGGCGTCTGGAAGGCAACTTGAAGCCTCTTGGGGGCCGTTGTGGGGCCTCTTGGGGCCTCTTTTGGGCCTCTTGGGGCTTCCGGAGGCCGTCTTCGGCGCATCTTGGGGGCGTCTTGGCGCCGCTCGGGGGCCTCTTGGGGCCTTTTGGGGGCCTCTTGGGGCTTCCCGGGGGCCTCTTAGGGCGGAAGTCTCGAATTCTCGGTTCCTCGTCCCCCTCTTGGCCGTTTCTTGGGCCCGTCTTGGGGCCCTATTGGGCCGTCTTGGGCGCCTCTTAGGCTGTCCTGGGGCCTTCTTGGGCCGTCTTGGGGCCCTCTTGTAGGCCTCTTGGGGCGCTCTTGGGGGCCTCTTGGGGGCCTCTTGGGCCGTCTTGGAGTGTCGGAAAGCCGAAAAGGCGAGAAGGCCAAAATCCTTCAAAAACCGATGTAAAATTGACGATTTTGGCGCCTGGGGCCCTCTTGGGTGTGCTCTTGGGGCTCTCTTGGAGCGTCTTGAGGGCCTCTTGGGCCGTCTTCGGGCCGTCTTGGGCGTCTTGGGGCCATCGTTCGTCGAGTCGAGGCCCTCTTGTACCCTTTTGGGGGTGTCTTCTGTCGCTCTTGGCTCGTCTTGAAGCTTTTCTGAGCTCCGGGACCCCCCGGGGAGGATGCGTATCTGGGTGGCGACCCCCCCCGGGGACCCCCCCCGGCGACCCCCCCCCCCCGGCGGGGAGGGTAGGGAGGGGCTTCGCCACGACTCAACTACGACGTTGCTCAATGTCGCTTTGGCTCGCGCGCTCAAGGAGACGGGGAACGACGAAGACGACGAGGGACAACGGAGACGGAGACGACGAGGACGACGACGACGACGACGACGACGACGACGACGACGACGACGACGACGACGACGACGGTGATCCACGCAAGACGACGACACCGGGATGCGTCTTCCACACGCCGACAGGGTCGGCGGATTTAGGGCTCCTTTGGTCAACGCCCCGACTGTACGCCGGGGTGTGGCTTGCGATCCGCGTCACTGGGGCACGGGGGGCACCGATTACGCCACCCTCGTCGGGCCTCCTCGGGGTGTGGCTGAGAATCTGGTCGAGGTCCTCGGCCGCCCCCCAGGGTGCGGGTTGCAAACCACAACCTGTGCAAGCCACACCCTTCGGAGTCGCCGATCCATGCTGGGAACGACCTGGTCGTGGCGACCGTGCACGACTTCAAGACCGCGGTGGGTGAGCACGCCAAGGGCAAGCTCCAGGAGTCCGTCTCTGAGGTCAACTCGGCAGCAGAGGGCGGGGGCTCGTCCGTTGGCGTCAAGGAGATCAAGCACGAGGAGGTGGTGCCGTCCCAGAAGATGACCTCTGAGGGCGTGGAGGAGTTCGCGGCGACGCAGTTCGGCCTGCAGGCCATCACCTTCAAGGAGGGCACCGGTGAGCTCAGCGACGAGTCGGAGGCGCGCGTCCTCCGCGAGTTCGTCGAGCCTCTGAAGGCGGCCAAGGGCAAGGCAGGCTCTGGCGCCCAGTTCCTCTTCTGCATCTTCTACTCGACCACCGCCGGCGCCGACAACGTGAAGGAAGGCCTGATGCAGCAGCGCGGCGAGGGCCTGGAGAAGATCGTCACCAGGCACGCCGACGAGGTCCTCGGCTCCGGCAGCTACAAGGTTCGAGGCGTTGCGAAAAAGCTGGGGGGAAATGATCAGACCGCCTCTCGAGTCGTTCGCTGCGCCGTCGCCCTCCCTGGTCTCAGGGCTAGCGAAGGGTCGTGGGTGGGAAGGAGGGAAGGGGGGAAGGGGAGGGGGGGGTACGAAGACTGCCGCACACGGCTGGCGTTTCGGCCACGCTGCCCCGTGCGCCCTTGCACACCTGGCCGCTGCCAGCGCCTCCGGACCTGGGTCACCAGCCGCGTGCAGCTGATCCCCTGACTGCCCCCTCCCCTTGACTCCTCCCCTCTCCTTTTCCTGCCGCATCCGAGAGGTCGGTGGCAAGTTCGAGGGGTACGAGTCGGATCGCCTCGGCGCGATAGTTTACAAGGTCACCAAGGGGGGTCAGGAGGCCGCATGCTCCCCGCAGGACGCCCAGATCGCGGAGTCTGGCAAAGTTGGCTGAGAGGCTGCGCACTACCCTCTGCCAGTTACTTTCGGCGCCGCTTCCTGTGGCCCTCGCACGGCAGAAGTTGCAGGGCTCTGCCGCAGACGTACTCCTCGTCCTCCTGCTCCCCACATCAAGGGTGGAAAAACCACCCGGGCCCCGGCAATTAGCGTTTACGCAGCGGCCCCGGGCGTTCACCGAACAGCCCTGCCCTGTTTGACTCATTCCTTGGGTGCGTCTGCTAGACGGCTCGGATTGTCAGGATGCTTGCTATGGGGGTGGATCTTCTGCAGTGGGGGCGGATTTTTGGCCCTCTGCTGCATGAGCAGCGACTGGGGCGGGGAAGGGGCCCAGGGGAGGAGGGCAGCGACCCCTAATCGCCCGCTCGTGTCGGATCGGGGCCTGGGAGCCCCAACATGGTCAGGGACGTGGGGGCCCCTCGGATGGCCCTCGCCGATCTATGGGCGACGTGCCGTCGATTCCAGGTCAGCAGCTCCCCTCCCGAGCCGGTCCCCCCGCTTCGGCTCGCGTCATCCCTGCTCCCGCCAGGCAGCCCCAGGATGCGAAGAGACCGCCCCAGGGCGTTTTGGAGCACTCCCAGGGCATTCAGACTGGCGAAGCGATTGGTGTTATGATGTTCATCGGATGGTCGCGCTCGACCTCTCCCGTCTTCCTCCCAAGGAACAGAAAAACTCCCAGGGCATGCAGAGCGCCCTGGAACGGTCGCAGCTCCTTCCACAGTTCCTTTGAGCCCGCCGGCTTTCGCACGGGCGCTGGCCGAAGTTCTGGCCGATTCCCGCGAGATCGAGATCTGGCTGTCAGCGCTTGGGAGGAGCGGGAAAGGCCCTAAACCCTCGTTCCCAGCTCGCGCATGTCTGAACAAAGTCGACGTCGAGAGTTTTGGCCCACACGCACACGTGCTCGAGACGTCCTTGTCTGATTTTGCTCGTTTCGCGTCCTCGGCTTATCCGGCTCCTGCCCCTCCCTTCAGTCCTCGCTCGCGGGCCGTCGACGCGGGCTGCCTCCCGTCACACTTGGGGGACGGCGTCGAGTGGGTCCTTCGCCGCTTGCGCGGCCGCCGCCGCAGCCGCCGCCGCCGCGGCCGCCGCCGCCACCGTCGCCGCCGCCACCGTCGTCGTCGTCGCCGCCGCCGTCGTCGTCGTCGTCGTCGTCGTCGTCGCCGTCGTCGTGGTGGTCGTCGTCGTCGTGGTCGTGGTCGTCGTCGTCGTCGTCGTTGTCGTCGTTGCCATCGTCTTCGTCGTCGTCGTCGTTATCGTCGTCGTCGTTCTCATCGTCGTCCTCGTCGTCATCGTCATCGTCGTCGTTCTCGTCGTCGTCGTCGTCGTTCTCGTCGTCGTCGTCGTTCTCGTCGTCGTCGCCGTCGTCCTCGTCGTAGCCGTGGTCGTGGAATGATATGTGGACGCCCCCTCATAATTGGCCCCTGGACCTCTCGTGGATCGCGTTCTGACAAGGATCTCGAGTCGCATCCAGCCGCGGCGACGCCCCTCCCCCTGGAGGCTCAACAAAGGCGAGAAGCGTGATTCATCCGCTCCTGCTGCTCCTCCTCCGCATCCTCGCTCTCACTTCTCACCCGAACGCTGGGACCTTGAGGAAGAACTCTGAGCTTTTCCAGGCCTTCCGAGAGATCCCTAGAGACATCTAAGACGCCTCTGAGATGTGTCTTTCCACCGCCCCACGACGCCTACCAAGACGGCCCAGAGGAACCCGAGATGTCCCAAAACGGCTCGAATATTGCCCACCGCGACCACTAAGACGCTAGAACAGGTCAGGGGACCCTTTAGACGGCTCAAACAGGTATCGCAAGGCGCCAAAGGCGAGATTCGAAGATCGCCCGCAAAGGGCTGGGGGCGGAGGATGGGGCGGAGGAGGCGGAGGAGGTCCAGTGTAAACCCAGGACTTATCAGCGATGTTAGAATCTATCCTCCCTCCAAGATCCCTCTGCGCAGGCCCCTAAAAGGGGTCATTTCCACAGGGAATGTGCCTGTTGGGGGACAACCGTGTGTACATCTTGAAGCGTGCCACAACACCCCTCTCAGGACTTCGACGCCACGAGTCAACCTGATTCGTACGTCTTGGCGAGCCTGAATCGTGCCAGGACGCCACTCCTGAGACTTCTACACCGCGAATTAACGTAACTGTTGCGCCCCGACTATCCTGACACGTTCCAAGCCACCGCTTCTAGACGTTAGCCACGAGAACCTGCACACTTCTGGTAAATTTTAAAACGAATGTGCGCGGCGCGAGAGCCACATTTTGAAAACGACCCGCTCCCAATCCGTGAAGCATTGGCAGTTTTTAAGCGAATGTGCGCGGCGCTATGGCGAGAGCCACATCTTGAAGACCACCCGCCTTCCACCAGTGAAACTCTTGCAAAGTGTTTAAAATGATTGTGCGCGGCGCTAAGGCGAGAGCCACATGTTGAAAACGAGCCGTCCTCAATCCGTGAAGCCCTTGCACATGTTTTGAACGAATTTGCGCGGCGCTAAGGCGAGAGCCACATTTTGACAAAGACCCGCCTTCAGTCCGTGAAGCCCGTGCGATGTTTGAAAACGAATGTGCGCGGCGCTATGGCGAATGCCACACTTTGAAAACCAAACGCCCTCCATCAGAGAAACAGTTATCAGTTTTCCCCACATGTTTCGTGGGTTTCTAGTTCTCTTCCCACCCGCGTCGCACCCGCGTCTTCCTCACCTCCCGCCTCCCCCTTTCTCCTTCTTCTTGTCGTTCTTCCCTTCACCCACACGCAACACATGCTCTGCACGTGCATCAGACACGCGTCTACATGCAGCCGCACGCATGCACACACTCGCATACACAACATACACCATACAACGCTAGTGCACGCCTGGCGTGTTCATAGCATCATACACCCAATACGTATGCACAACATATTGGGCACCCACATGAGGCACATGATGAAGCGCCTTTTTTGGGGGAGGGGGCCCCCTCTCTCCAGATGGGATTACCGGGAGGGGTCTCCCAGGAAACAGCCCTCGTGAGAAGGGAACACCGCTCCTCCAGCTGGGGAGTCTCTTGGGGCTGTCTTGGGCGCCTTTGGGGCCCTCTTCAGCCATCCCGAGGCCCTCTACTCACGGCTCCAGTGCCCCTTCTGCCCGCAAGTCCGGCAGCGGGATCTCTTCATGCGCTGCTCGATGGTGAGCTGTGGCTTCCGACGTGCTCGGTCGCCGCGATCGCCACGGCCTCTGTCTCCATTCGGCCTCGACGACGACGGGACCTTGTCCTTCGTCTTCCCCTTGCCACCGCTCTGGCGCCCGCCGAAGTACTCTCGGTCCGTCTTGGCGGCACGCTCGAGCTCCCTGTTTTCTTTCCAGGAGTGGGCCTCCGGCCCGCACTGCGAATATCTCCAGCGCGTTGTCGATCTGGTCTTCGTAGA
The DNA here is from genome assembly GCA_963575745.1 of Prorocentrum cordatum. Taxonomy (NCBI): domain Eukaryota; class Dinophyceae; order Prorocentrales; family Prorocentraceae; genus Prorocentrum; species Prorocentrum cordatum. Next base: position 313,303 of record CAUYUJ010020259.1, read on the forward strand.
GGTCGAGGTCCTCGAGCTCCTCTGGCAGTGCTGCCTGGTCCATCGCCTGGCTCTCCGTGTCGTCGGCCTGGTCCGAGGAGTCGTCCTCCGAAGCCTCACCACCGTCGAACCTACCCGAGGGGAAGGATGAGGAGGAGGGTGGAGGCTGACTGGCGCCCGAGGCTCCCTCGCCGCCGCCTGGCTCTTCGGCGGGCTGGGCGAACATGGAGCCGGAGGGCGCTCGACCAGGCAGCAAACGTTCCGAGCCTGAGGCATCCATTTGTCGGAGTGCCCAGGCCACATTCTCGTAATCTAGCTTCCTTTGCGTCAACGTCCTCAAGTTCTGTTGACCCTGTGCCGTGAGTCCGGCCCCTTCCTCCAGGAGTAGTCCCTTGAGCTTCGACGAGAACCACATGTCGTGACCTTCTCTTTCCGTCAGCTGGGCCTCGCGCCAGATCAGGAACTGCACGAGGGTCTCCTTCTGCTCATGAGCTGCTTCGAACAGCGCTTTGCGCCCTGCTCTACGGAGATCATCTCCTTCGCGTTCTCCAGCCATGACGTCCATGCGCTGGAGTATCGCGGTCAGCCAGCCCGAGCCGACCAAGACATTCTCGGGAATATCCTCGAACTTTGCCTGGAAGCTCCATTCGAACATCTTGAGTAGCTTCTCAGCGCGGCGCCAGACTGCCACGTGCGTGTTCGTTTTCCATCTCTCTACTGCTCGCTGCCACTGTCTGTAGTGGGCCCAGCCGGGCCAAGACGGTGGGTCTGAGAAGTCGCCTCTGGCGCCGCCTCCGCCGTTACCGGACGCCCAGCCCTGCTGCCAGTCGGAGGCTCCCCCGCCTCCGCGCCAGCTTCCCCGGGCCAGCTCGCCGCTCGGCTCGGCGTCGCCCTTGCTCCTGCTGCCTTGCCAGCCCTCGCCTGCGCACCAGCGCCGGCTGGAGAAGGAGGGTCACTCCTCCCATGTTCGGGGGAGCGTAAGACCCGGGTTTGCAGGGACTCGGGTTCGCCATCGTTTTTTGACGACCGCGCCTCGGATTTTGACGAGGAGGAGTTTCGTGGGATGTCTGCAGCGGGAGGCCTCGTCAAAATGCAGGCTCGGCCTCGTCATTTTTTTGACGACCTCGTCGGGGATTTCCGAGTCCCCCGTGCCCGGGTCGTACGTCTCCCCGAATGTGTCCCAGCCGTTGGGCTCGGTGGCTACCGCCTTGGTCTGAGAATCCTGCTGCCAAGGGTCTGGGATCGCGCCCGCCGCGGGCGCCTCTGCTCTGCTGGTCGCGCCAAGAGTCTCCCTGACTGCACCGGCGATCCAGCCGCGCAGCTGCTCCGCAATGACGCCCGCTGCCGTCTGTGCTCGCGCGAGCTCCGACTCGCGCTCCTCCTGACCGGCAGCACTGGGCTCTGTTTTTTCCTCCTCTCCTGCCATGCCGTGGAATGCCACGCCAGTCGGACCTGAAGCGAGGTCCGCGCCCGGAGCTCCAGAGGGACGGAGCCGCGCCTAGAAGCGCCGCCGCCTGTCCCCCACTGGCCGCCCGGCGGGGAACCCCGCTCCGCTACCAACTGTGGCGGTAACCTCCTTTCCAAAAGGGTTTTGTTGGCTTGAGCCACAACACGACACGAGCATCTCTCTCGCTGCTGGACCTGTCAATCGAACAATTCGCATGCTGCCACAAGGATCCCCGTCCTGGGCCAGGCGGTCCCGCCCTTCCTGGTGCGTGTGATGATGCTGATGCTGATACTGATGCTGCTGCTGCTGTTGCTGCTGCTGCTGATGATGATGATGATGATGCTGATGATGATGCTGATGCTGATGCTGATGCTGATGCTGATGCTGATGATGATGCTGATGATGATGCTGATGCTGATGCTGATGCTGATGCTGATGCTGATGATGATGATGATGATGATGATGATGATGATGATGATGATGCTGATGCTGATGCTGATGCTGATGCTGATGCTGATGAGGATGGTGCTGCTGCTGATGCTGATGCTGATGCTGATGCTGCTGATGATGATGAGGAGGAGGATGAGGATGAGGATGAGGAGGAGGAATAAAATGAGGATGATGCTGATGATGATGATGATGATGATGATGATGATGATGATGATGATGATGATGATGATGATGATGATGATGATGATGATGATGATGATGATGATGATGCTGATGATGATGATGATGATGATGATGAGGAGGAGGAGGAGGAGGAGGAGGAGGAGGAGGAGGCAAGGGTTGCAGGGGGAGGGGCACCAGACCCCGATCGAGTGCACCTCTGGCTCGCTGGGCGTCCTCGGTGCCTACCTCCTCCCGCCGCACAGCCTCTCTGTCCCGAGGCTGTTTTGGGCCGCGCCCCCCCCCCGAATGTAGCCATGGTCGCTCCCGGGCGCGCTGCACTGGCCGCCCTCTTGGCGGCGCGCCCGCTCCTGGCCTCGGCTGCTCGCCTGGGTGCCGCGGGCGGTAGGGAGCCGGCCGCGTCGTGGTTCGAGTCTCTCACCGCGTTCAACTTCCCGCACGTCTACTCGCTCGCCCTGACCAGGGAGAATCTTAAGTCCGAGCTGCAGAGGTACTCGTCCGAGTTCGCGCTCGTGGAGCTCTACATGCCCTGGTGCCCCCACTGCCAGCACTTCGCGCCCGAGATGGAGAGGATAGGCCTCGCCATCAGCCAGTACGGCCAGACGGGCCAGCGTAACATTACCTTCTCTGCGACGGCGGCCTTCCAGAAGCCTCCCTTCAAGAAGGATCCGCTGCTTGTCACCGGCACAGTGGACTGCATGCGCTCCGCGGCCCTGTGTAACGCCTTCGGCAGCGCTGGCTTCCCGAGGCTGATGTGGGGCCGCCGCGAGGACTGGGTAGCTGGGCGCATGGGGAAGATACATTTGCGCTGCCGCGTCCAGCCGCCACCGCACCTGGGCAAGAGAGAGGCGCTGCAGCGCTGGGCAAGGTACGTAGCAACGCTGCAGCGTGGCGAGGCGGCGGTGGCGTCCCATGATTGTCGCGACGCCTCGGGTGGGGCCTTTGTGCGGTGAAGAACTTTGGCTTAGCGCGTCGCACCGCGAGTGCTGGCCCAGCAAGCAGGGCATCGCGTGTCGTGAGGGCCGCCGCCGCGACACGCTAAGCAACAGTTCCTGACCGTAGGGCTTCTTGGCGGTTTCTTGGGGGCCTCTCGTGAGGCCTCTGGGGCTCTTGGGGTCCCTGGTCGGGAAATATTTTGCTCTTGTGTGCGTCCTCGAGCCCTCTAGCAGGGTCTCGGGATCGTCTTGGGCTTGCCTTTGGGCCGCCTTGGGCCAGTCTTGGATCATCTCGGGGCTGTCTTGGTCTGGCCGTACTGCCGTAGGGCATCATGCTGTGGAGCCTGGAAGCAGTTCCAGGGAATCTCCGAGACCAGGTTGGCACTGGTGGATGTGGATGTGGGCTGCTGGGGAGCCTGCCTTCTGCCCCCGGCCTGGCCCCGTACCATCTTCGGGGGGCCTCGCCTGTCCCGAAAATTGGTGTCTTTTCTTGTGCCCGACGTGGGCTCGATGCGGACTCGACGCAGATTTGGCGGGGATCCGGCGCGGATCCGACACGGATTCCACACGGATCCGACGAGTCCGACATGGACTCGACACGGATTCGACGCGGATAGGGCCGCGACGGGGCAGACAAGGGCCTCTGGGGATGCCACATGAACCTGGACCCCGTCCCCCGACCCGAGGGGCGAGAAGAAGGGGGTGCTCCGCGGCGAGACGGGGGGCGGGAAGCCCCCCGAGGGGGAGCCCACTTCCATGTCCCACCACAGCGGACCTCCCCCCCCCCCCAGAGAAACGCTCCTCCTCCTCGTCGTCCTCCTCCTCCTCCTCCTCCTCCCTCTTCTCCTCCATTCCCTCCTCCCCCTCCTCCTCCTCTTCCTCTTCCTCCGCCCCACCCCGTCTCCCCCCGTTCCGACAGCGGAGTCGAGGGAGGGAAACACGGAAACGAGAGGAAGGCGAACTGCACCAGTACGCGCACACTTTTCGCGTCAGCGACTCAATGGGACCCAGTCGAGCGGTCCAAATTCAGGTTACCCAGCTGACACGAGACGATATGCCACAGAGACTCCCAGAGCACCAACGGTCGTGAGTGAAGAGGCACGTGACTGAACCCAAGTAAATTCGGCCGCCCAATCGCGGAAAACAATATGCGCAGACGGTCAAGTCGCAAAGACCCTGAACACACATTGCATGTTAGCTGCCTGATGAGGCACCAACTGGGCCAGATGCAGAAGTCAGATGCAGCTGGCGGCGATTAAGTCACTGAGACCTGGTGGGGACAGCCGGTCGTAAGTGATGAGGCACGGGCCTCGTACACGCACGCACACACACACACGCGCACACATTCACCCACATGCGGCAGCACACCACGCAAGATACGAGCGGCAGACGTGGCACGCGGCATGTACGCCCACACACAGACACGCAAACGTCGTGGCTCGCTTGACCCGTCAAGACACCACGATGCGCCATTCTCTGAGAGACATCGCCCCGCCTGCCCCCGCAGGTCGAACATAGGTAGCAAGGCGTCTTGTCGACAGGGCACAAAGGCCTCCACAATGCAGCACAATGCAGTATTTCAGCGCAGGGTGGGGCGATTCGAGTGCGACCCCGTGACGACTGGCAGGTGCGCTGACGTCTCGGTGCCCCCGGGCTTCCCCCCCCGACCCTCCTCTCCACCGCGGACATTTGACCGCTACCGCCGCTGTGATCCCATCTTTGGAGGTTTTTTTTTCAGTTGGCGGATCCAACACAAATGTGAAGACCACGTATGCGTATTGGAACATCTGTTGCACGCCATCGCCTTCAGCTGCGATTGGGCCGTGGATGCAGGACAGGTGGGCGTTGCCGCATGAGGCAGCGAGAACAGCAACCTGGTGTTACAAACGGTACGGACAGCATATGATACAGCACATGTATCTAGTCCTATGTGCTCGAGTTCTACGTTGAGGCTCTTCGCCCCGGCTCCCGAGCCACGTGCTTAAGGGTTCAGACCAGGGTCTGGTTGTGCATATGACGGCGTTGTGGGCACCGTACGTGGTAGGGGCTCGCAGGCAGGGTTTTCTGGCCGCAGTAGTGGATATGGATATTTCTTGGGGGTCTTCCCTTCGTTTTCATCCATGTCCACTGCTGGCTGCTTGGGTGGGCTTGCCTGTGAGAACTCGCGCCCTGGCCTGGCGTTCTGGCTCGTTGGGCGGCCCCTCAGATGGTCTGCGGCGTCGCGGGCGTGGGGCAAATGATCGAAGGATTGCAAAAAAACGAAGGATTGCAAAAAAACGAAGGATTGCAAAAAAAAACGAAGGATTGCAAAAAAGCGAAGGATTGCAAAAAACGAAGGATTGCAAAAAAACGAAGGATTGCAACAAAAACGAAGGATTTTGCAATCCTTCGTTCTTTTTGCAATCCTTTTTTTGCAATCCTTCGTTGCAATCCTTCGTTCAAGCGGCGCACCCATCTCAAAACGAGGCCGTTCGAAGGCATTGCCGAGGTCGTCAGGCTCGGCGGCTCCGAACCGCAGCGGTCGCGGTGCACTCGGGCACAGCCACCCCGCTGCTGGGGGCCTCCGCCTTGGGAATGCGGACGAGGGGGCTGCTGCTCGGCCACGTCTTGCCGGCCCTGGGGCTTTTAACCGCTCCGGTCGTCTCGCACAGCAGGGGACAAGCAGTCCTGCTGCTCGGGGAGGCCGGATGTGGCCTTCTTCCCTTGCCCCCCGCTCCATGCCAGGCAGCCCGAGAACTGAAAGAGGTTGGGAGAGCACGCCCGTCAGTCCTGCTGCTCGGGGAGGCTGGATAGGGCATCCTTCCCTCGCCCCACGCTCCATGCCAGGCAGCCCGAGAACTTAAAGGAGGTTGGGAGAGCACGCCCGTTGGCAACACACTACGCCAGACATTATAAAACCAAATTGGCACACACTGTCCGAACAAAAAAGCTGGCAGACACCATGCTCTGCCGCAGTTTCGCTGGAGGAGCCGAAGAGACCCAACGTTTTGATTTCTATTCGGTTTTATAAAGGTGGTGGCATTCTCGCCCCTTCACGCATCATCCTGTGTAAGTCCGCCGAGGAGGTCTCTAAGACAGACGCTCTCTGGGAGGGCCCGTCGACGGCCCAAGACGGCATGAAGGCGGCGCCACGGCGGCCCTAAGAAGCCGTGCGGAAGGCGAAACAAAAAGCCCCCCAAGCGCTCAAGAGAGCCCGAAGACGGCCCAAGAGGACCCATAGTTCAAGGGACCTCCAGGGCTGCTCCGCAGGAGCCCAGGGAAACCGCGGGATGGCCCAAACGAGCTCGCAGAAGTGAAGTGACAGCGTTCCTTTTACTTCTCATCCTGCCCACCAGCATCAGCAGCATCCTCATCGTCAGCACCATCATCGTTCTCATTTTCCTGCTCGTCATCATCGTCGATATTGTCGTTTTCGTTGTCGTCGTCATCACCATTCGAATGTCCCCTCCTCGGCCTCGTCATCTTCGTCGCTCTGGAGGCCCCTGGAAGCTCCAGCTGTTTCCAGAAGCTTTCAAGGCCTCCAAGATCACCCCAAGACGTCTTGTTAGGCCCATGAGTGGCCCAAGACGGCCCAACAGACCTCCAACATCGCCGTAAACGCTGTGCGGCACCCGCTCACGCCACATTCATTAGCTTGACAGTGTGCTCCCTGTTCTCATCTTCGCGTGTTCACCGCCCCCGTCTCTCTCTTTCTCTCTCGCTCTGTCTCTCTCTGTCCCTCCCTCTCCCTCTCTTTCTGTCCCGCTACTCTGTTTACGGTTGCCGCCAGATTATTTGCGCACTCCATTGTCTAACACATAGTTACTCTCTACTCTCTCTCTCTCTCTCTGCTCCACTCTTCTTTGTGCTCTCTGGCAAATACTTTTTTCTCTCTACAATCCATTATCTCATTCTGACCGCGGTTGCAAAGCCTCGGGGACCTTGTGCTCTCGAACACCAGCTCCCCACTCTTCTCTGGTCGACTCAACTCCCTGACCCTGCTAGCTTTTGCAGTGGAAGCCCGGAGGGATCTGGCCACAGCCAACACCTCCTGACCCCCGGGAGCCTGACAGTGCCAGGTACAGTCGGGGCGCTGCAGAAGGAACCCTTCTCGTTGGGGAGGGGCTCGGTGTTCCTTCATTGTGTCGCAGCTTGCTTTCGGCTTCCTTTGATTCTTCTGATTGGGTAGTCGAAGTTTAACTGTTGACAAAAAGGGGCCTCGTTCCTTACAGCCGGACCGAGGTATAAGATCGAGGTCGGTTCGGGGAGGGTACCCTGGTGTTCTTCGTGTTTGTTGGGCGTTCTTTTGCATCCTGGGGAGGGGGCCCTTGTTTGTCCTGTTTGGTTTGGCCAGCGGGGGGTCTCATGTTCTTGAAGGAGGGTCTTCTGGCCTAGTTTCGACTGTACTTGGGGTTCCCTGGGGTCAACGCCCCGACGGTCTTCCGGAACGGGGAGCCCCCGGGAGCCCCCGGGGAGCCCCCGGGAGCCTCTCCGCCGACCGACGCCCGACCCCCTTCGGAGACGCCGGAGCCGAAGGCGCCGAGCACCGGCCGGGGTGAAGCGCGGCGAGGCGCGCGCACGCAGGGCCGGGCGACAGCGATCGGGGCCTCGTGCCCCCAGGCTCCTCCTCCTCCTCCTCCTCCTCCTCCTCCTCCTCCTCCTCCTCGTCCTCCTCGTCCTCGTCCTCCTCTCCTCCTCGTCCTCCTCGTCCTCGTCCTCCTCGTCCTCGTCCTCCTCCTCCTCCTCCTCCTCCTCCTCCTCGTCGTCGTCCTCCTCTCCTCCTCCTGTGCCCCCCGTCCGACTCGGCAGTCCGTGTGAGCGCCCTCGCGTGTCCAAGTGCCACCGCGTGTCGGCGACGCCAGTCTTTGGGCGTTGCGTGCAGGCGCGCGACGGCGCGGCGGAGTCTTTCAGGCGAGGGCGCTGGGAGGGTGGTGCGGCGGCCGCGATGGGGCACTCCGACGGCCCAGGGGGAACGCGCAGGGCTCACCCAGAGGGAACCTTTGCGCACGAAGTCTCACGTGGGGGGCAGCCGACAGAGGGGGACGAAAGGGGAGCGACAGGGGGAACACAGGATGAGGGACAGCAAGGTACTCGAGCGCACGGGAACCCGCGAACTCGCACCATCAGCATAACACACAGCATCTGGGGTGAGTCTTTTGCTGTGGGGTGAGTCCTGGGGCCGACTTGGAGGGTCTCAGGGCTGTCTTGGGCTCGTCTTTGGGCCTCCTTGGGCCAGTATTGGATTATCTAGGGGCCGTCTTGGGTTAGTCCTGGGGCATTCTTGGTGAGTGCGACGGCAGGATCGGATAATATGTAAGACCGTATTGAAACGGCCATGGCCCGTCTTGGCCGTTCGTGCGTCGTCTCGGGGCCTTTGGACGCCTTCCTCAGGGGGTCCTCGGGGGCCTGATGGGCCGCTGAGAGTCCCAGCAACGTCCTGGTAAGGCAGCAGCGTCGGGATCCGAAACCCAAAGACGCGGAGTCTTGGTGCTCAAAGCAACCCTTTCTTGGGATTGAGTGCCGTAGTTGGTAATCGACGCGTTGAAACGGCCTGGAGGACGTATACCGCGGCAAGCGTGGTGGCGGATCCAGGAGGTCAACCTAGAAGATGGCACCGCGGAGGCACTCGCCAAGGTCATCAATGTGCGGCTCAATGCCCACCTAGACCCTTCGAAGACTTCGAGGGAGCAAATCATGCCGCTGATGTATCTCAAGGATGGGAAGCCGATGAAGCCTGCGACTGGGCTGGTTCTTTCACCCAAATCGGCAGACACTTGGGATATGCAGCTGGCGGTGGCTCTGTTCATCCGCGGCGCCATGTCGCGGAACACCTTCGCTCCTTCGGGCAGGCAACCGCCATGGTTGAGGCTCGACGGCGGCAACAAGCAGGCCCTCGTGAATTTCGTTGGAGTGCTTGCCGAGCGTTTCCCCGAGGCGTCAGCAGCCAGGGGCTCGCCCTGCAAGGCGTCCCTCAAGGCCTTGCACCAGAGGAGGGCGGCGCGCAGAAAGGGGGGGTGGAGCGAGGGGTGGTGGCCTTCTGCAGAAGGCAGAGGGCCTTCTCAGAAGCCATCCGACCTTCTGTCAAGCCTCGTTGGATTCGAAGTACCCACAGCGGCATAGACATAATTTCTCGGAGGTCCGCGCGGACCTCCGATACATTATGCTTGTGCCATCTTTGTGTTTCCCTGCGGAACTCTCCGAGCCCTTGTGAGAGTCCCCGAGCCCTTGTGAGAGTCCACGTGCTCTCTCACAAGGTCACCTCCTTTGCGCCCCCCCCCTCTGCGCGCTGCCGTCGAGGATGCTCACGGACTTCAACTCCCTGGGGCGCTGGGACAAGGACGGCGTGGGCACCAAAATCTTCAAGCTCGATCCCGACAAGCTGGAGAAAGAGTGGCAGCTCTGCGGCACGAACTGGGCGGACTATTCGAAGGGATGGAGCAGCTGCCGCGGCACGTGGCCAGGCAAGCGCGGCTTCACCTGTGGGCTTTGGAGCACTTTCCACTCCGTCGCGGCGCGCTCGGACGACAAGTCCGCCGCGCACGATACCGAGGCGCTGCGGCAGGCGGTCCTGAAGTTCTTCGACTGCGACGACTGCCGGCACCACTTCTCCACCATCGCGGTCAAGCCCAAGGACACGGCGACCAAGGCCGCGGCGCAGCTCTGGTGGTGGCAGGCGCACAACAACGTGAACATGCGCGTGCTCGGTATCGAGCAGCGCTACCAGGACGGCGACCCGAGCTTCCCCAAGGTGCAGTGGCCGACTCAGGCGCAGTGCCCAGGGTGCTGGCTTCAGGCATCTCCTGGCAGTCTGCTCTCCGTCTCGCGCCGAGGCGCTGGCGCGCAGGCCACCCTCGCCACGACAGATGCGCCCGCTTCGGGCGAGGCCTGGGTGTGGAACGCCAACGAGGTGACGGGCTTCTTGGAGCGCTTCTACGGCTGACTTCTCCCGTGTGCCTAGACATGCTGTTGTGCATGCCTAGGCATGCTGCAGTCGATGCTTAGGCTGATGCCTCCTCCTATCAGGCGCACCGTCTGAGTCGAGGTCAGAGTTTCTCGCTCCTTCCCATTTCGCCGTTCGCGCCTCCCGCATGCCGCTGCCACCAACGACGGCGGCGGCGGCGGCGACGACGACGACGTCGGCCGCTCTCGGGGAGGAGTTCAAGCCCGACCCAGAGGTCGCGCGCTTCGCCGTCATGAGGCTCGTCCCCCAGCGACCCTTCTGGCTATGCTGGGCGGCGGCGGCGACGGCAGCGGCGACGACGGCGATCGAGACCTCTAGCGACCCGAAAAGTAGTACCAGACTTTTTCCCGCCAGTTTTCAGTTCCTGGGTCTTGTTCCTGGGCCCCTCCGCCAACAACAGCCGAGAAAAAATCCCAGCCCCTGGGAAGGGGTTGCGAGCTTCAGGGGGGTAAAGGGCTCCAGAGGCGAGCGAGTGGAACAAACAGAGCCGTCGGAAGTCCAGGGAAGGTTGGGACGACGATGTCGACGATGACGACGATGACGACGACGACGACGACGACGGCGACGACGACGACGACGACGCGGCGGCGGCGGCGGCGGCGGCGGTGGCGGCGGGGACGGCGGTGGCGGCGGGTATGGCGGTGGCGGCGGCAGCGACGGCGGCGGCGGAGGTGGCCGCAGCGCTCGAAGAACAAACAACGGCATAAGCATAAACTTTAATTGGCGCTCCGCGCGGGTTTCTTGGATCTGCGCTGGGGACCCCTGGCGGCGCCTCCGGCGCCGCCCCTGGCGCGCTCCGCGCCCCAGGGAGGTGGGCCCTGCTCAGATCCAAGACATCCGCGCGGGCCTCCAAACGTTTATGCCTATGCCGTGCTTCTTCCTCTGGCCCCGCAGGCCCCGCCCTGTGACCCTGCCGGAGCTCCTGTCATGCCTGGAGCCCTGGCGAGCGGCCAAGTTCATTCAGGCTGCGCGCGGCTCTTTCTGCATTCCGGTGAGCACGTGGTGGGCGCGGCCGCTGCGGTCGGCGTTCCGGGGGAGCCCGCTTGCTCCGGCCAGAGTTGGGGCCCCAGAGAGGCCCCCCAAAACCTCGCGTGACCCGCTTTCGTCTACGTGTGCAGCCCCGGCGTCAAGAGTTTGGAAACTTTGCTGTAGGATTTGGTGTCGCTGTCAATCTTCGCCTTCGCAAGGAGCTCCAGTGTTCCAAGGGACTCCCTTGGACCATCGGGGAAGACAATTCCGTTAGACCCCCGCTGTGAAACTATTTTTTGTGCGTGTTGTAGCATGGTATCATTTGGACTAGGAGGAGCAGAACGGCGAGGAGGGTTGTCATGGGTGGCGATGAGTAGGCAGGATGAAAGTGCTTGTCAGCGTGTCAGCAGTGAGTTCGTGCATCGGTGTGCGCAATTTATGGGACGCAATCTACGTCTACTTGGTGCAATCGATGTCCAGTAAGTGAAGTTGAGTATTACCGCATCCGCGCATGACCACCTCCAATGCTCGTTGAAGCATCCAGCCTACCCACAAGTTGTTGGCAAAACATCAGCTGGGCACGATGGTCGGAACGATGTCGACGACGCCGATGGTGATGGTGATGGCACTGATGGTGATGACAATGAAGGTGGCAACCATGACGCTGGCGATGATTCTGATTATGTTAACGATGGTGCTGACGCTGATGATGATGATCCTGCTGCAGATGACGACGATGCTGCTGCTGATGATGATGATGATGGTGATGATGATGACGACGATGACGATGACGATGACGATGGTGACGATGATGATAACGACGACGATGACGATGAGGATGATGATGATGACGATGATGATGCTGCTGCTGATGATGATGATGATGGTGATGGCCATGATGCTGATGATGATGACGACGACGGCGATGGCAATGGCGACGATGATCATGGGGATGATTATTATGATGGCAATGCTGATGATGACGATGATGATGATGACAGTGCTGATGCTGCTGATGATAGTGCATGTTGTTGGGTATCTCATACTTGTAAATCAGGCTGATGACGGTGATGGAGACGAGGATGATGATGATGCTGCTCATGATGATGATGCTGCTACTAGTGATGACGGTAATGATGATTCGGATGATGCTGATGATTGTGACGACGATGATGATGATGATGATGATGATGATGATGATGATGATGATGATGATGATGATGATGATGATGATGATGATGATGATGCGGATGATGATGATGATGATGATGATGATGAGGATGAGGATGAGGATGAGGATGAGGATGATGATGATGATGATGATGATGATGATGATGATGATGATGATGATGATGATGTTGCTGCTGATGATGATGATGATCATCATGGTGATGATGATGGTGACAGCCTCCGCGCGATCGAGCCTTTTCAGCGACGGCACGGGGGCGAGGACAGCTGCAGGAGAGAGCCATGTGCGTCCCGGGCCACGCTGAAGGCGGGCCTCACGGGTGTGGCGAGAGGCATGGCGCCGTCTCATCTTCTGCGGCTGGTGGGCTTCAACCCGCTCTTCGCATCCACGGCCTTGCGCCTGTCGGAGCTCGCCCTTGCAGCTCCAAACACGGACGGGCTGATCTTAGTGGGTACGAATGCAGCGAGTAGGAGTGGAAATGGGATTCTTAGACAAAGAGTGGAAGGCAGACTCGTGGTGGAGGCAGGAATCCAGCCAGGACATTTCGCAAATCGACATGCAGACTGCAGCATCATGCTGGGCAATGGGGGTTCAAGACGAACACATGCGCAGGACGTGGGCATCACCGAAAGGAGCAGAGGAGCGAGCGCTGGCGATCAGGGTAAAGAAGGGCTGCCTTGACGTAGTCTACGGAGCGATGTACTTCCCAGTTCAGCCTACGGACAGTGTTAAGACGGGGGCCTACAACAAATGTGCCAAGGTGTTGACACACTGGTGGGGACAGGTGTTACGAGATATTCCACAGCGCGCTCTGCCATACTTCTTCGCGGACAGCAGCGACGGGATCGGACCTTCGAAGTTGGATGGCGTATGGCAGCAGATGCATTCAGAAGGACTGGGTGATATAGTGACAAGGGAGCGGCGCAGGGGGGGTGCAGGGGAACTTATCAGGCAGGTGCTAGACGAGCAGTAGTTGGCGGTGCCCACACCATTTGGGAACCGAGAGGAACCGACTTTCTATGCGAGTGGCAAGGGCGGCCGACCAGGAGGGTCCTGTACGACCGACTACTTCTATGTGCCGCAGGGATATCTAGAGAGAGCTAAACAGGCGCATGTGTTTCGGGATATGTGGAGACGCGTCCAGGCCATCAAGGGCACACCACCACGAGACCACTTGCCGATACTTTTGGAGATAATTTGCGAGAAACATGCGGGCGAGAAGAACATCGCCCAGGACAGACGAAGGTGCGACGCTACGGCGATGATGAACGCTATTACTCATGGAATTGGGAAGACTGAGTTTGTTGCAGATGTGGCCGCTGAGTTCGCAGCGAGGGAGGATCAATTTCAACAACACATTGCAGAAAGGGTCACCCGATCACTATTTCGAGCTGATCGAGGACACGCTGTTCAAAGTAGGCTACAAACACTCCTCGGTTACAGGGGAGCGCAGGGACAGGAGGGATGGAGGGGCAGGCGGGAGACCAGATGCTGTTCAAAAACGTGCTATTCCATGGTATCTTACTGATGAGAAGAACTAACTTGGCACCTCTGTACTGGCACAGAAGCAAGGCGGTGGGATTAGACAAGCAAAATGGAAAGGCGGCAGCAGCAGGACGACGTGTTATCCATTGTCTGGCCAGTATTGGGGAAGCTTTCTGCTCGAAGAAAGTAACTTCCACTGCGTTGCCGCAGGACTACGGATTCGTGCGCGGACGACGGCGAGAGGGAGCGATCATGGCATCTCAGGTGCTCAGTTGGCGTCCGGAGCATGGGGGATGGAGCTTTGCGGTCGCGATGAACGACCTCCCGAATCCTTTCGCCTCGGTGAGTCGGCAGGCGATGGACAAGTCAGCTGAGGAGAACACGGACATGCAGGGTGAGGACTTGTGCAAGCAGAGGCACATAGACATGGTCGTAGACTTGCCTGCGCCAGAGGGGGCCCGCGCAGTTGAGATCGGCGACGGCTTGATGATGGGCGGCCCCTTCAGTGTGGACTCATTCGCCGCCTCCTTTTGCGGAGCCTACGGAGCGATGGGCCACCCGACTACGAGAGACACAACCGGCGGCGAACCTCCTGGTTTGCAAGTGGGAAGTTATGCCGAACATCGATCTCGGGCTTCACCAGTATGCGGGCGACCTCAGCAGGCACCACCTCGTGGCCATAGGGGCGGCGATGAGAGACATGGTGGGCGCGCTGAGGGCGGCTGATGACGAGCTCGACACGGCGCTCGGGGCAGTGGGCATGAGGCAGAACAGGGAGAAGCAGGTCACGGGCGTATTTCTACAGGGGACGGGCTCCACGGATTGCACGAAGCGGTTGAAGCTGACGGGCCAGGGCTTGCACGGCATCCAGGGCGAGCTCAACGACGCCGCGAGGTACCTGGGCCCCCATGCCACCCCTATGTGCACGGCAGAGTTCGAGATCCCGAGGCGGTGTGAGGCGGCAAGGGCAGCTTTCTAATGCATGGGCGCGTCCTGGAGCTTATCTACACCATGGCGCTGGAAGAGAGTTGTATTTTCAAGGAGCAGTGATGGGGGCAATCCTGTCGGGCATGGAGTGCTTCGTACTCTCTGAGGCTCAACGCCGGCGGCTCGACCTTTGCCTTGCAAAGCGTGGGCGAATTGCGATGGCAGGCGGCGCCGCTAGGTGGCTCGACGACGGCAGCGTGAAGAGCATGGCGACGGAGCAGGTGCTGGCGCACTGGGGACTGGCGGACACGAAGACGGAGTTACTGGTGCGCAGGCTGAGGTGGTAGGCTTGACGGCCATGGCATCATGCGCAGCTGCTCCCCACGCTATTCGCGGATCTACCTGGCACCAACGCGGCCGCGCCTTGCACTGTCGAGGGGCTGTCGCAGTCGGCATCTCCATTGGCAGTTCGGATTGGGACGGCCATCTTGGAGGCGGTCAATTCGATGGAGGACGGCGCTGGCATTCTCGAGGAGATCGGCAGGGCACCGTGGAAGCTTGAGGCCGACTGAGACTTGGCTAAACAGTTCGTGGGTCTGGATTTCGCCAGGGTGCGCGCGAGCAGAACTGCAGTGCCCGCCCCACCTGCTGGAGCTCAGCAGGCAGAACAGCGGGCGGAACAAACGGGTACCGATTGCGACGGACGATGACCTGAACAACATTTTCGTGTGCGGAGTCAGGCACGAGGACGGCAGCGTTTGCAAGGGGCGGTTCCCGACGCGAAGGCATTTGCTTCACAGCCAGCGTGGTGCGCGTGACGTTCGTAACCTTTGCCATGAACTGGCCAGCAACTGACCAGCGTATTGTCTGCGATCGGGTATTCGCGGGTCAGAGATCAGCAGCGAAGCACCTGGAGAGGAGTGTGCAGAGGGGGTGGCGCGGACGGTGCGAGAGCAGAGCTATTCGGGCACTGTGAGTTCCTGTTTCGTTTTCGTGCGACTTATGCGAGTTTGAGGGCGAGAGCTGGGGCGACTTGAGGAGGCGCTCAGGCTCGAGCCATCTCCCTTGGCAAGTCACTGTGGATAGACCTGGACAGCTGCGCGATGGCGGACGGCATCGGGGTGTCAGGCTGGTCGAGGCGAGGTGCGGACCCGACGTCGGCCCTTGGATCGGGGGCGCAGCCGCCCTAGGAGAAGAAGCCGAAGGGCAGGGGTGGCGGCGACGGCGGGAATCATGGAGGTTGAGGCAAGTGCGCGGGAGGCATGGCCGACCTGTGCAGGGCGACGGCGAAGCTCTCCAGGGCGACGGCGAGGCAGGTGGCGGCGCTGGAGGCGTGCGTCTACGACGGCGCGGCAGTCAGCGAGGCCGTGGGCATGCTGGGCGAGGAGCTGGTGCAAGGAGGACAAGAGTACGATGCGGAGAGCAAAGGGGTGAAGGCCAGGCAGACCAAGGGCGGGGCAGTGGACTTCAAGACGCGAGGCAGCCCACGCATCCGTCTCTACTGCAAGGCGCTCCTCTGGGCGATCAAGCGGACGGGGCCACAAGGGGGGCAGGCCGCCCAGAACGCGACGGTGCACATTATGCCCATTCAGTCCTGGAAGGAGCAAGTGATGGCGAGGTCCCCCAAGCAGCTGGAGAGCGACTGCCTCCAGTTCCGCTACCGCGAGAGCAGGGCGGGCGAGGGTGAGGAGGAGAAGCGCGGCGTGATGTCGATGGCCTTCGCGAAGCAGGGCGCGGGCTCAGTGGCGGGGCCGACCTTGTGGACCTGCGCGAGGACCTGGAGGCGGACGAGGTGCTCGCGGGCGCGGCTCCAAGGGGGCCGCGCGAACGAGAGACGTCGAGGTGCCTGGCGGCGGTGGCGGGAAAGGCAAAGGCCTGAGCGGACTGGAGTGCAGAGCGAGGCTGCGTGATTTGATTGAGCGGGGGTTTGCCCCGCCGGGTGCGCTGCCGCGCTGCCTGGAAGTGCGGGAGGGCGGGGTCGCAGTCGGAATGGTCGTGGTCGTGGGAGGGCGGGGAAAGGGCAAGGCGAGGGCCGGCCAGGGCAGGAGTGGCTTGGGTCACCTCGCAGGGGCTGTGGGCGGGAGCTGCTGGGCGGATGCCGTTCGGGGCCCGACTATCAACGCCTGCCCGAGGCCGCGGTGAGGTGAGCTGAGCTATGAGTTTCGGAGGGCGGTCCTCCGAAGTGGGGCGCCCACCTGGCTGCGTGCCGACACTGGTGGGCCGCCCTGCATGGAGACAGCGCGGGCCTGGGCCCGAGTGGCCAGGCCTCGGGGAAAATTAAAAAAAAACAAATAAGCAACAACAGCATTTTTCCGTCCGCTCGCGAAAAGCGATGCTCCGAGGCCCTGGTATTCCAGGAGCCCCCCTCTAGAAGACCGCCTCCTGTGGAGCTATTCGGTTCGATTCGATGATGATGGCGACGGTGATATTCTGATGATGATGCTGATGCCGTTGATGATGATGGTGGTGGCGGTGGTGGTGATCATGATGGTAATTCTGATGACGTTGCTGTTGTTATTGCTGCTGTAGCTGTTCTGTTGTTGTGTTAATTGTGGCTGGTGGTGGTGGTGGCGTTGTTGATGTTGCTTCTGATGATGCTGCTGCTGATGATGATGCTGCTGGCGGTGCTACCACTGATGATGCTGATGCTGATGATGCTGGTTCGGATGCTGATAATGATGCTGCTGATGATGATAATGATGATGCTGAGGGTGCTATGGGTGATGAGGACGTGTGCGTTCGCAGAAATTTGGCGAGGGCGACCGCATCGGCGATGACGGTGATGATGATGGCGGTGACGATGACGACCATGGCAGTCAAAACGATGGCGGCGACGATGTTAATGATGACGATGCCGACGGGGTACCGATTGCGCTGATGAGAATGATGTGGAAGTGCGCGCCCGCAGAAATTTGGATTCTCAACCCTCCTGTGCTGGATTCTCGCTTTGAACCGATCTTTGTGGTATCCATTCCTCTTCCGCCCCCTCCTCCTGCGTCCTCCGGCGCTGCTCCCTGGGAGGCTGCGACCTGCGCGGCCCTCGCCACTCTCGCGGGCCCCTCGAAGGCTAGCGGTGTCGGGGGCCGCGCATGTCCAGCGAGGACCTCGCGGCTCCCTGGGTGGCTGTCAACTGCGCAACGGTCGCCGCTTTCGTGGGCTCCTGGGAGGTCCAGCGGAACCGGGGGCCACGCAGATCCATTCGAGACTTCGCTCCTCCCTGGGAGGCTGCGACGTGGGCTCTCGGGAGGTCCCACGGAGTCGGGGGCCACGCGGATCCGTTTTAGACTTCGCTGCTCCCTGGGAGGCTGCGAACTGCGCACGTGGCACCTTTTTTATTCGTGGGCTCCTGGGAGGCACGGCGGAGTTCGGGGCCACGCAGATCCATTTGACACTTCGCGGCCCCCTGGGGGGCTGCAAAGTGCGCAAATGTCGCCACTTTCGTGGGCTCCTGGGAAGTCCAGCGGAGTCGAGGGCCACGCAGACCAAGCCGATACCTCTCGGCCCCTTGGGTGGCTGCGAAGTGGGTACCTGTCGGCACTCGTTTTTTTTTCGTGGGCTCCTGGGAGGCACGGTGGAGGTGAGGGCAGCGCAGATCCATTTGAGACTTTGCGAAGTGCGCACATGTCGCCACTTTCGTGGGCTCCGCGGCTCCCTGGGATGCTGCGAAGTGGGCAACCGTCGCCAATTTCGTAGGCTCGTGGGAGGCACGACGGAGGTGAGGGCAGCGCAGATCCATTCGAGACCTTGCGGCTCCCTCGGGGGCTGTGGAAGTGGGCAGCCGTCACCACTTTCGTGGGCTCCTGAGAGGCACGGCGGAGATGGGCGGCGCAGGTCGCGCATATCTGGCGATGAGTTGTTTGTATGGAGCGTTCATGGAAATATTCGCCTCGCGTGGAGGAGGGATTGGATACTTCTTGGGTAACCTGGTGCCGTTTTATTGGGACGCCCTGGGGTTTGGTATGTTGACGAGCACCTCTGTGTTGTACTGGTTCGAAATCCAATGGTTTTGGCATGATTTCGACGTGCGCGCGCGGAGCCGCGCTCTGACCCGCATGGTATCCAGTATCCCGCCACCGTGCCTGGTTTATGGGTCAGGGGCCTGTCGGATGCCTGCTGGGGTCTCTTGGAAGGGCTCTCGGGGGGTTCTCGGAAGCCGCTTTCAGGCCTCTAGAGACGCCTCGAGGGCGCCTGCTGGCGCTCTCGGGTATCCCCTTGGGTTGGTGGGCTCGGAGTGGCAGGTCGTGCTTCCCTGTTTGGGCTCCTTTTGGGTCCCTCCAGGGGCCGCTTGGGTTGTCTGGGAGTCTTCTTGGGCCGTGTAGGGGGCCTCTGGGCCGGCTTGGGGCACGCTCCAGGGGCTCCTTGGGCCGTCGCGTGCTTTGGGTGGCCTCTTTGGCCGTCTTGAAGTGGACGGCGGACAAAAAGGCAAGAGCACGGACATCTTTCAAAAACCATCGGAAGTCCATGATTTGGGCCTCTCCAGGCCCTCTCGGACGACATGTTCTTGGGGCTCTCTTGGGGGGCCTTGGGGCACCTTGGTTCGTCTTGAGACTGTCGCGCGTGCAATGAAAGCGCTCGTGGACCGTCTTGGGGCTCTCGTGGGCCGTCTTTGTGACTTCTGGGAGCCTCCAGAGCTGCCATGGGGAGTCATGGCCCCCACCCCAGCGCCCCGGGAGGAGCCCAGAGGCCTCCTGGGGAGTTCACCTGGCGGATGGGGCCGGGTCTGCGGGATGGGTCAAATTTCCGGAGTTGGATCTTTGGGGGCGATTAAGGGGGACCAGTCCGACAAGCCTGGAGACCCACAAGGGGTCAGCAGATCTCTTTGGTATGTATGTGTGTGTTGTTTGGTGTGATGTACCCTCACCTTCATCCATGCCCGGATGGCTGATGTCCATGGGCGTGCCGCGGAATCCAAAGTGTTTCCTGAGGGCCCGGCCGCGGTTCCGCCTTGAGCTCCTGCACTCGTAATTACTGTCTCCGCCTCGTCGCCGCGCGCGAGGCCGCTACCGCCAACAAATATGTGCGTGTGTTGCTTGGTGTGTGCGTGCGTGCTGCTTTGTGCTCTTGCTCATGCCCGTGAGTTCTCGTACCAGATCAGAGTGAGAGGTGCCCAAGCGGTCTGATTATGTCCTCGCGCGAGCGGCTGTAGCAGAATCTCGACTGGGGGGAGCGGGCGCGTGAATCGGGCACGCTGTTCTGTTCGCGAGCGCTCATCGGGCGCGAACAGATGGGGAGACGCGCTCACCGCTCGCGAACAGATGGGGAGAAACCCTCACTCTCTCTCTCTCTCTCTGTCTTTTTCTATCGCTCTCTCTCTCTCTATCTCTCTTTCTCTCTCGTTCTCTCTCCCTCTCTCTCTCTCTCCCCCTTTGTTCTAGGTGGTCTGAATGTCTGCCACATTCCATCAATGTGTATAGAGTTAGTACTTGCCCTCTCCTTCTTAGCTGCAGTTCGACGCTGAACACAAACAGCCTGGTCCGATGTCCGTTGAAGCGCTAGAGGGACCTATGTGTGTGTGTGTGTGTGCGGTCCATCCACGACAAGATTGGCGCCTCCCCTGCCACGACGGACGCCGACGACACAGCACGCCAGCAACCGTGGCTCAGCCCCGCCCGAGCCCGCAGCCCACCGGCCGCCCGCCCCACAGGAGGCAGGCGCCACCGCAGGTGGAGGCACCTCCGGCGGAGCTGGCCCCCTGCGCACGGACCACCGGGACGCACCCGGGAGCGGGCCCCCCCGGACGCGCCGCCGTGGACTTGCTTCCCGACGCCTCCCCGGCCCTCCCCACTCCGCCACGCAGCGACGACGCCCCCGACGGGAGCCCATCCCCCGACCCGCGCACACCCGCAAGCCCCGCGCGCCAGGGGGTGGGACACGGCACCGCCCAGCCCCTCGCGGCCCCCCCCCCGTGCAGACGTCGAGCGTCGGGTCCGCAGCCCAGAAGGGGGGACAGGCGCTGCAGGCAGAGCAGTCCGACGGCGGGCCCACGCCAGCTGAAGCCCCCGACGAGCCTGCCCGCAAGACCCAGCGGACCGCCGAGCACGCCTCGGCTGCCCCCCCCCCCCACGCCGAGGCACGCGGAGGCTGGCGATTCCCGAGGAAGCGACCGCCTCGCGCACTTACCTGACCGCTCCCACCGAAGGGCCCACCTACTACCGGGTCTCTATACCCCCCACGGCAACCCAAACGACTTCCTGTACAACAAGCCGCGACCGGCTATCAATTGGCACCCAGTCTGGAACTACAGCGACAGAGGGATGGAGTCCTGGCTCAAGGTTGTCAGTCGCCTCAAGCGGGAATGCGGCCCCATGCTAGTCATCGGCTGGAACGCCGTCTGCGACCACCAAGCAGGGCGCCAGGGATCCACCCACGACCCAGCTGTCCTGGGGGAACTGGCCTGCGAGGACTTCGTAGGCCAGCTCATCGAGGCCGACTTCGACGTCCGCAACCTCTGTACGATGGGCATCCAGATTGACTGGCAGCGTGCCTGGGAAAACAGAGGTACAAAGGAGAGACCGCGCTGCCGGGCTTGGCAAGGGGAAAGGAAACGGTCCCGTGCCCCACGGAAAGGGCAAGAGGCGCGCCGATTCCGCCCGGCCCAGCAAGGACTACTCCAGGCAGCGGTGCCTGGGATCCTCCAGTCGCTACTAAGCAAAACGGTCTGGCCCGTTCCCAGGCGCGTCCCTCGGCACCGGCTGGCCCCCCCCACCACCCTGCACCATAAGCCTTGATCCGGGTCCAGCTGCAGCTCCCCGCGTTCACACGCCCCCCCCCCCCCTGGGCCCGTCACCCACTCGGTCGGGCCGTTCGCCTCACTTCAGTGAGCGAGCTCGGTGCGTCCCCCCCGTCGCCCCGCCTGTGGGCCCGCCCCCCCCCCCCGACCGCCGCGCCCGACACATGCCGGCGCCGAGAGGTCCACCACGCCGTGGCCCTGCTCGCGCCTGGCCGCTCCTTGTCCGCCCTGCATGGCCCGTCCTTGCTTCACGTCCTGGGCCTCGGGGCGCCCTGGTCCGGGACGGCGGCTGGAACCAGCTGCCTCCCCCCAGCCCTCCCCCCTGTGGACCGACTGCTACCGAGCCCTTCTGCCCGGTCCGCGCATGCGGCCCTCCCTGGGCGGGGGCACCTGCGAGTCCTCCCGCGGCTGCACGTCTTCGCTGCTCCTGCTTCCGGCAGGCCCGCCAGCTGGCTTGCCGGCCGATCGGGGCATCAGGCACTGGGCTGGTCTTGCCGCCCTCGCCCCGCCCCCTCCGCCACGGGCGCCGCTCGCTGGTGCCACCCTCCTCTTGGTGGGTCCGCTCGCCTTCCCCTCCTCCCCGCCGCTGCCCACCCCGGGTGCCGCGGGCCACGCCAACCTCTTGGCTGGGGCGCCGTCGCCTCGCTCCCCCTGACCGACGTTCTGCCGCCCTCGCTCGGGGTCGCTGGGCGTCGTCTTCCGGGGTGCGCCCTGGCCAGGCCACCCGGGATTCGGCTGCCGAGAGGGCCGCTCTATCGTGCCCGTGGCCCTCCCTCGCTGAGGGTCTCTTTGCCTTGACGCGCACCTGTTCGGTGCCCCCCCCACCGCCTCCTGCCCCGCCGGCCTCTGCGGCCCTCCGCCGTCTTCGCCTGCTTTGGGGCTCCTTTGGCCGTAGCGCCCGTGCCCCCCTCATCGCCTCTCTCGGCCTTGCCTGGCTTCAGGCCGACCCTCCGTCTCTGGAGGTGGTATGCTTTGGCCGCCGCCCCGTGCCGCCTCGTAGGTCACGTGTGACCTCGGCTCCCTCGGCGCGGTGGTTCCTCTGCTGTACGGGCACGGGCACGGGCACGGGCACGGGCTCGGTGTCCCTCCCTCGCGGCCCTCGCTCAGCGTCGGGACCGCCATTGGCCCTCCGGCCACGCCCCCTCCTCGCCCTGGGGCCTGGGCTGGCTCTGCCGCCTGCGCCCCGCCCCGCACGGCTCTTTGCTTTGCCTGATTTTCAGGCCGACCTTTCACCTCGAGGCGGTCTGGTACTGGTCGCCGCCGGCCCGGGTGCTCACGTGGGGGTCACGTGACCTCGGCACCCGCTGGCCCTTGGCGCTGCGTGCACACCTTCGCCTGCAGCCTGTGCTGGGCACTGCTCCCCCAGCACAGCCTGCTGCCTGGCAGCCTGCCATTCCGGCTTCCCCCCCCCCCCAGCTGCCGCCCCGCTGCTGCTGGCCCCTACCCCGGCGCCGCCCCGCCGCGCGCCTGGCCCAGCTCAGAGCGGGCCCGGCCTCCGCCTCTCTCCCGCCACCGCCAGGCGTCTCTTCTTCCACCCCCCCCCGTGCACCACGGCCTAATTCGCGTTCGTGTGTCCTACCAGCTCCTTATCCGCCAGCGCAGTCCCTCTGCCTAGCCGTCGACTTAAACAAAGTGTGTGTGTGTGCGCGCGCACAGGTCTCTCTCTCTCTCTCTCTCTCTCTCTCTCTCTTTCTATATATATATATATGTATAAAGGGGCCCCCCTTTCGCAGCTGAGTCAGCCTCGGTTATCTTCGCAATGTCGGAGAATATCCGACTGAATGCGTGGATCCGCTTCTATGATAGATTGGCGCATGCAGCCTCCTTGCGCAGCATTCCCCACACAGTGCTTGCACCCACTGGTTCTCATTTTGCAGCGTTCAGAAACTTGACGGGTCCGCAGGCTTGTTTCCACGTTGCCACCCTGTGCCGCCTCGTGGGCGCCCCATGCGTTGGGTGGGTCCCCCGAGGTTGCGCCGCGCTGCCGCCCGTGCCGCCTCGTCGGCGCTCGTTGGCGCCCCGTGCGCCGGGCAAGTCCGTCGAGGTTGCGCCGCGCTGTCGCCGGTGCTGCCTCGTGGGCGCTCGTGGGCGCCCCGTGCGCTGAGCTTACACCACGTAGCTTGCACCACATGGCCTGCACAATATAGCCTGCACAGCATTGCGTGCGCCACATGGCTTACGGCCATAGCTGAAAGCACAGATATCATCTTTTAGTTTACCCCGTCATTTGCGAGTTGGCCGAGCGATTCTGCGGGTGTTTTTTTTGCGAAACCATTCTGATATATGTGTGCCAATACACATGTACATTTCTATGTGTACAGATGCATGTCTATTTCCTCATTTTTAGTGTTCTGGCGCCCGGGTCGTCCCGCGCCTTATTTGTCACGTATTACTCGTATCACTCGTCCCATCACTCCTTATTTTTCACATATTAATCGTATCAATCGTAGAAAGAATAAGAGTCTTGAACTTATTTTTTGTTCCCACGAGTGATATGAGTAATATGCGAAAAATAAGGAGTGATGGGACGAGTGGTACGAGTAATGCGTGAAAAATAGGGTGGGATGCGCGAGGCGCCTCCGGGGAGGGGTCCCGGGGCCGTTGGGGGGGCGCTAGACATAACAACATGCAACCGTTTTGGCCGTTTCTTGCGCGGCGCCCGGACGTCGTGGTCGCTGTCAGTCGGCCGCCGCCGAGGTTCGTCGTAAAAATTCAACAACAAGGTGTCAAGTTTGATTTGCCCCTGTCTGACTCAGTCCGGGGTAAGTCCACGGTTAACGGTGTGATTTTCGTAGTGATTGAGATGATTCCTCCCTGGTCCTCCCCTCGAACATTTCCCCGTGTACCTCTTCCTTTTTTTTGCGACCCAATCAGTTCGAGGGCAGCCACATGCAGGGCAACATACCCACAGGCCTCGGAACAAATTAGCGAACAGTCATGCCACATTCATGTGTCAACGGCTCCCCCTCCCCCCAATGTTCAAAGTTGGCGGTGGGTCTGATGAGATGTACTTCGACAACAGTCTCCCTCGCGCGTGCCAACAGTGAGGTTGGGGGGTGGGGGAGTGTTCAGTAATTGTTTCCCTCTACCGTGGCTTACATTGCATTGCTGCCACCTCCAGCTCACACTTATCACACGCCATAGCTTACATCGCATGCACGCATATATGCTTACATTCTCATGTAGCACCGCGCATAGCGTTTATCTTCAGAACTCACGCCGTATAGCTTACGCGTCACAGCTTACATCACGTAACTTGCACCGCAGAGCTTCCACCTTCACAGTGCAACAGCTCACTGTTTGGGGTCCGTACTGGCCAGCAAGTCACACCTTCATCATTATTGAACGTGTTGTGCTTGGCACGGCTTAGGCCGCCCTGCTCTCGCTACGCTCCCACAAGGGTCCCGCTGAATGTAACGCATCGCGCATTTTGTTGGCCCATGTTGTGTCATTGTTGGCAGCTGCTTGTGTTGAGACGTGCCGTGGAAGAGAACGTAAAGCCAAGAGGGGAGGTACTCGTCAGAGCGTAAAGAAGCAGGATCAGCCCACAGCCCTAAATGATGGCCAACTTGGAGACCTGTTCGAGGCCTTGCCCAAGCTTCACGATGGAAGCCCGACAACACAAAGAGGCAAGGTCAATGGAACACACTGAGACATCTGTGTGATGCTGAGCCCCTGGGAGGCTCCTGGGAGCAGCTTGGGACAGCACCTGGAGGCCCCAATATCGCCTGAGAGAAGTCCTAGCAGGGCCCAGGAAGGGCCCAAAACAGACCCAGATTGACGCGCGTGAGCCCCGCCCCAGGATCGTTGCACATCGTGGCGACAAGGCAAGCCGGACCACCTGTACAAACCTGACGCCATGCCGATCGCAGGATTGCCCCTGGAGGGCCCCTCGGGTTCCAGGGTCCAGCAGCGCCTGCAAGCGGCCCAACCCCCAGAGCTCCAAGAGGGCCCCAACCAGGAGCTCGCCTCTTCTTTTTTTGGGGGGGGGGCCCCCCACCACAGCCCTCACGTCCGAGGCTCCGCCCGGCAAGGGCCTTCGCGCGTGCCTCGCCCCTCCTCTTCTCCGTGTGGTCGGCCCGGGGCGGCCACCGCGCGGGGCTGCCGGCCGCATCCCGGTCCACAGGCAAGGGGGGGGGGGGAGACACTGCGCCGCGGAGTACCCTTCTCCGAAGGGGAAGGGGGGGGGGGGTGAATGGGAGAGTGAAGTGACGGGGGTGTGAAGGGGGGGTGACGGGGGGGGGGGGAGGGGGGGGGGTTGAAGGGGAGGGGGGAAGTAGTGAGGGGTGGTGGTGAAGGAGGGGGGTGGGGTGGTGCACCCTTCTCCGAAGGGGAATGCAGCCAACCCGTATAGGAAGGACGAGCACCTTTCCAAGATTACCGCCTTGCATCCTGCCCCTCTGGCCCATCCTTGGCCGCTTTCGCTTTCCGCGCCCCGCCCGACAAGTGGCGACGTGGCCTTCCAAGGCCCTTGCATGTTTCTCGTGCGTCCTTATGATACGGGTTGACCTGCCGCGGGCCACCACGTCTGCTGGATTCGCGGCCAGAGGGCATGCGGCGTCTACCCGCTTCTCTCTCTCTCTCTCCCTCCCCTTCCTATCCCCCTCGTGCTGCCTTCCCTCGTCGTCACGCTTTGCGTAGATCAACCGCGGGAGCGACGGAGGGAAATGAGGCATCGATGCCTTCCTCTCCCACACTCCCTCGCGCAAGCAGCGCGGTAGATTCGGGGCCTCCTCCCTCCGCGTACTCCCCGACCCGCCCCCTCTGTCCACAAACATGCTGGCTCAAGCCGTCTCGTCTCAGGGCACGTTCTGATAGACTGTGCCGTCTCCGGGGTTCCAGCGAGCGGGGTGAGTTGCTGTTTCTCCTTCCGCTCCTTCCCCCTCTGTCTCGTCTTCCTCGAACTTTCCCACCCCTGTCTCCTCCTCTCCGCATTTTCTTCACTTGCCCCGCGTGCAGGATCCCCTGCGACAGCATACGCAGTCCCTCAGTCCACCCTGCCCCAGCTCCCGCGGCCATGATGTCCCGTATCGCTGCGCTCCTTCTGCCCTCGCTGGCCCTCGCGGCCGCCGAGGCTGGAGATCGCGCGGAGACCTGCAGGGGCGGCGTGTGCCACCCAGGAGAGGAGGAAGGCGCCGCTCTTCTGCAGAGCAGGGTGGCGCAGCAGGCGAGCGGAGTGCTGGGTGTCTGCGCTCCGGGAGCCAATGTGCGGTGCCCGGGGTCCAGCAGCATGTGCGCGGGCGACCAGTGCTGCCCGCCGGCGCTGGGATCCGGGGGCACGTTCCCGTGCCCGTCCGCGAGCCCCAGCTTCTCGGGGTGCGTCAACAACACGAAGGTCGACGACTGCCTGGCGACGACAACGACGACGACGACGACAACGACGGCGACCACCTGCGCTCTGGGAGCCAATGTGCGGTGCCCAGGGTCCAGCAGCATGTGCGCGGGCGACCAGTGCTGCCCGCCGGCGCTGGGATCCGGCGGCACGTTCCCGTGCCCGTCCGCGAGCCCCAGCTTTTCGGGGTGCGTCAACAACACGAAGGTCGACGACTGCCTGGCCACGACAACGACGACGACGACGACAACGACGGCGAACACCTGCGCTCTGGGAGCCAATGTGCAGTGCCCAGGGTCCAGCAGCATGTGCGCGGGCGACCAGTGCTGCCCGCCTGCGCTGGGATCTGGCGGCACGTTCCCGTGCCCGTCCGCGAGTCCCAGCTTTTCGGGGTGCGTCAACAACACGAAGGTCGACGACTGCCTGGCTGCCTCCCTGGTGGAGCTGAGCACCTGCGCTCTGGGAGCCAATGTGCGGTGCCCAGGGTCCAGCAGCATGTGCGCGGGCGACCAGTGCTGCCCGCCGGCGCTGGGATCGGGGGGCACGTTCCCGTGCCCGTCCGCGAGCCCCAGCTTTTCGGGGTGCGTCAACAACACGAAGGTCGACGACTGCCTGGCCACGACAACGACGACCACGACGACGACGACGGCGAACACCTGCGCTCTGGGAGCCAATGTGCAGTGCCCAGGGTCCAGCAGCATGTGCGCGGGCGACCAGTGCTGCCCGCCTGCGCTGGGATCCGGCGGCACGTTCCCGTGCCCGTCCGCGAGTCCCAGCTTTTCGGGGTGCGTCAACAACACGAAGGTCGACGACTGCCTGGCTGCCTCCCTGGTGGAGCTGAGCACCTGCGCTCTGGGAGCCAATGTGCGGTGCCCAGGGTCCAGCAGCATGTGCGCGGGCGACCAGTGCTGCCCGCCGGCGCTGGGATCTGGCGGCACGTTCCCGTGCCCGTCCGCGAGCCCCAGCTTTTCGGGGTGCGTCAACAACACGAAGGTCGACGACTGCCTGGCCACGACAACGACGACGACGACGACGACGACGGCGAACACCTGCGCTCTGGGAGCCAATGTGCAGTGCCCAGGGTCCAGCAGCATGTGCGCGGGCGACCAGTGCTGCCCGCCTGCGCTGGGATCTGGCGGCACGTTCCCGTGCCCGTCGCGAGCCCCAGCTTTTCGGGGTGCGTCAACAACACGAAGGTCGACGACTGCCTGGCTGCCTCCCTGGTGGAGCTGAGCACCTGCGCTCTGGGAGCCAATGTGCAGTGCCCAGGGTCCAGCAGCATGTGCGCGGGCGACCAGTGCTGCCCGCCGGCGCTGGGATCTGGCGGCACGTTCCCGTGCCCGTCCGCGAGCCCCAGCTTTTCGGGGTGCGTCAACAACACGAAGGTCGACGACTGCCTGGCCACGACAACGACGACCACGACGACGACGACGACGGCGAACACCTGCGCTCTGGGAGCCAATGTACAGTGCCCAGGGTCCAGCAGCATGTGCGCGGGCGACCAGTGCTGCCCGCCTGCGCTGGGATCTGGCGGCACGTTCCCGTGCCCGTCTGCCAGCCCCAGCTTTTCGGGGTGCGTCAACAACACGAAGGTCGACGACTGCCTGGCTGCCTCCCTGGTGGAGCTGAGCACCTGCGCTCTGGGAGCCAATGTGCAGTGCCCAGGGTCCAGCAGCATGTGCGCGGGCGACCAGTGCTGCCCGCCGGCGCTGGGATCGGGGGGCACGTTCCCGTGCCCGTCCGCGAGCCCCAGCTTCTCGGGGTGCGTCAACAACACGAAGGTCGACGACTGCCTGGCGACGACAACGACGACGACGACGACAACGACGGCGACCACCTGCGCTCTGGGAGCCAATGTGCAGTGCCCAGGGTCCAGCAGCATGTGCGCGGGCGACCAGTGCTGCCCGCCGGCGCTGGGATCCGGCGGCACGTTCCCGTGCCCGTCCGCGAGCCCCAGCTTTTCGGGGTGCGTCAACAACACGAAGGTCGACGACTGCCTGGCCACGACAACAACGACGACAACGACGACGACAACGACTGCGAACACCTGCGCTCCGGGAGCCAATGTGCAGTGCCCAGGGTCCAGCAGCATGTGCGCGGGCGACCAGTGCTGCCCGCCTGCGCTGGGATCTGGCGGCACGTTCCCGTGCCCGTCCGCGAGTCCCAGCTTTTCGGGGTGCGTCAACAACACGAAGGTCGACGACTGCCTGGCTGCCTCCCTGGTGGAGCTGAGCACCTGCGCTCTGGGAGCCAATGTGCAGTGCCCAGGGTCCAGCAGCATGTGCGCGGGCGACCAGTGCTGCCCGCCGGCGCTGGGATCCGGCGGCACCTTCCCGTGCCCGTCCGCGAGCCCCAGCTTCTCGGGGTGCGTCAACAACACGAAGGTCGACGACTGCCTGGCCACGACAACGACGACGACGACGACGACGACGACGGCGAACACCTGCGCTCCGGGAGCCAATGTGCAGTGCCCAGGGTCCAGCAGCATGTGCGCGGGCGACCAGTGCTGCCCGCCGGCGTTGGGATCGGGGGGCACGTTCCCGTGCCCGTCTGCGAGCCCCAGCTTTTCGGGGTGCGTCAACAACACGAAGGTCGACGACTGCCTGGCTGCCTCCCTGGTGGCCGCCACGGCCTGATCGACGACGGCGGGAACGACGACGGCGGGACCCCCGCTGGTGGACGAGGCGCAGGGGTGACTGCGCCACGCCACAGGGCCCCCGCGGAGGATGTAATCTCGTCGGGGGGGTGGGGACGCAGAGCGCGGATGGAGTACGGTAGGTTTGCGCCGCGTTGACCCGGCGGCGATTTTGGCTTGGGCGTTCATTCTTGGACGCCGCCAATGGCCTGGAATCGTGCGATATCGAGCGATCTGCGCTATCGGACAGCTGCGATCATTCAAGGTTGATGCAGCGCGGTGTGAGAAGTCAGCGCCGACGTCAGCGTGAAGCGAACTTGGCGTCATTAGGTCGTGGCCGCGTGTTGGAGGGAGAAATAAGGAGGGGGAGGAGGAGGAGGAGGAGGAGGAGGAGGAGGAGGAGGAGGAGGAGGAGGAGAATGAGGAGGAGGAGGACAATGGAGGAGGAGCAGGAGGCGAAGGATGAGGAGAGGCTTTCTCGGTTTGAGCGCGGGGCATGGTTGACGTGGGCCATGAGAAAATGAGGTCGGATGTGCGGCTACATGAAATCGCGGAATGGGCAGTATAGGGATTGGTAAAGAGAACAGCCTCTAGTGGAGCCAAGGATTGGAGGAGAGCCATCTATTTGAAACGACTTGCCTCCCAATGGTCGCGTTTCGCGTCGTGCGGAGGTGGCGTGTACATTGTCGTGCTGAAGTGGTGGGGTCCGGTTCTGTCATGAGCGTGAATCAAACACGTTGTTGCGTTTTGGTGGAAGTGCGGAATGTTTTTTAACAGTTGTCGACTATGTCGCGATAGGTTTGGAGATCGCTTTTCCGTGGGCATGGTCGAGGGGAGGTAGGGCGGGGTAGTGCGGTGGATACTCGCAGCCGCGGTGGGGCGCTGTAGGTGTTGGCATTTTCCTGGCATCAGTCTGGGATGCCATAGTTGATCATCGCAGTCGTTTTGGATGACTTTGCACGTGGACCCTGTGAAGTGTGGGCGTCCCAGACGTCGTACTCGTAGTCGTTGAGGTGATCACTGTCTGCATCGGCACTGTCTTGGTATGGGGCTCGGGTGTCATAATCGCCATCGTGGTGGAGGTTCCTGCCTGTGACCTTCAGAGTGGTGGTGCTCCACGCCAAGGCTCGCTGTCGTCCAGGCGCCGTTATCTGCACTGGCATGTCGTGATAAAAAATGGCGCGGGTGCGATGGTAAAATGGTGGCAGTCCATGAGCTCAGACCTCGTGCCTTGGAGGTGCTGTGTACTGTGCTCGCAGTCGTCGTGGTGGTCCAGTTTGTATCGGGAACGCCGTAATGAATTAATGTCCTGGTCGAGTCGCAGAGGTGGTCTCAGTATAATGGACCCTGTCCCTGAGTATCAGAGGTTCCGCCTGAGCCACGGGTTGGCAGTAGCGCTACGCTGGCCAGTATCCGCAAGAGTGGGCTCTTTCACGATGCACGCGACTCAGGAGTTGCACTTCCTGCGCGTCATGATTTGGGGACCAGTCCAGTTCGCTGCTGGTCCATTCATTAGCTCGCGCAGGTAGTAAACCACGATCGCGTCGAGCTTAGTAGTTTCGGACTAAGAGCTAATCCAGGCTTCCAGTCTCGCGAGGCGTTTCTGCATCACCGTGCCGAGGAACAGCTCTCGCTTTAAGTCGACAAGGCCCGCGCTCGTGCCAACGCTGCCCCCATCACGCCCCGTGTCTCTCTCGCGACCTGCAGGCGCAGCTCGATCTCAACCACCTTGTTCCCCGTCACCGTGCACCGTGCTTGCAGGTGTCGTGCATGTGCTCTGGTCGTACCGTGCGCGTCAGGCAACGTCTGCCGACGTCGACGATGAGTTATGTTAGAGCCAATGTGCAGTATCAGTCTTGTCTTCGTTACCTACGTTCCGTGCACAGTGCCATTACCTCATGTTCGCATTCATGACATAGTTGCTCGCCTCCGTATTGGGTAGCGCTTGCTGTGCGTCCAAATCGCGCGGAACACGTCGTTTCCGAAACATGCCATCCGCAATGCAGGGCATGCCAGTCGATGCTCTCTTGGGGCCCAACCTCGTCGCGCGCTATCAGCAGGGTGTGGGCTGGGTCCGGGTGGAGTTCTTTTGTAGCGGATGGACACGGTCGAGGTCGTTGTCGGTGTATGCGCGGCGGCCACTGACGCTTCGTCGGGGCGGGTCGGCGTGGGCATGTGACGCTGCGGGGGCTCCTGTAGACGAACGTCGGTTCAGTGTGGGTACGACCGAGTCGTGTGCGGACTTGGGTGTGGAAGCACATCTAGGAGAGGACGCGGGCTGACAGTGGTATTGGTACATAGGTAGTGCGATGAACTGGTGGATCGCGAGGTATCATATGAATCATTAGGTGGGCAGGAAAACAGCCAAACTAGTCAAGGTTGACATCGATCTGTCGGTCTCAGAATCGATCCATTGATATTGATACGGTTTGATTGATGGGTCAGTGTGTGTGTGTCATTTTGTAGATCGTGGGATCGATGGATTGGTAGATAGTGAGGTCGGTGGGAAGATTGCGAGGCCGATCGGCAGTTCGGTATATACATTCATTCAAACTCAGAGTGGCAGGTTGACAGTGGGATCGGTAGATAGACAACGTCTTTGCCATATACATGATAACCGTATCGGTCGACGCGCATGTATACGTATGTATGTATAAACGTGCTTATATATAACAACAGAGGGACCTTCAGATCGCTGATAAACCACTGCATACGTACATCATCTGGTAGTCTATATTTTCACATCGTGAGATCGATCGATCGATTGACCGTGATCTCGCCACATAGGTTGGTGTATACATTAGCAGTGCGATCGGTGTATGTACTGCGATAGGTCATGAATTCGACAGGTAGATAAACAGATCTCTTGAGCGGAAGGTTTTAAATGTGATCCAGATACACTCGCAACTTCAAAGTTGGACCCATCCCCCCCTCAATATTCCAGAGGGGTAGAGGCACTGTAGGCCGTCGTAGTGGTGGCTTGGGTCGTAGGGTTTGGAGTTGCTCGCGGCGCGGGTGATGTCATGAAGGGGCTGGAGAAAGACCTCCAGCTGGTTGCTCGTCGTGAGGAAGAGGCGTGCTCCGGGTCAGGTCGTCGGTTGCCGTGTTCCGCGGGGTGTTCGGACGTCCTGGCCGTCGCTGAATGGTGGTCGTCGCGGTCGTCGTTGTCGTCGTCGATGCTGGGCCATCGCCGCTGCCGTCGGGGGAGCCCGCGCCGTCGCGCGAGGCAGCGGGCGCCTCAGCTGCAGCGCGGGGCGCCAGTCGGGGAGAGAAGCGCGCGGCGCGGGCGGGCGCGTCGTCGCGCCGTCGTCGAGAAAAGGCCCGCGCCGTCAGAGGAGGCAGGAGGCGCGTGAGCCGCGGCGCGGGGAGCCGGTCCCACCACCCAAAGGCTGGGGGTACTGCGCCGACATCAGCTCCTTCTTGCGCGTGGGCAGCACGCCCGACGCCGTCACCACATTCAGCGGGGCGGCAGTGGCGTCGAGGTCCTCGAGCCAGCCGAGGCGTCGAGGGTGGGTCCCTGCTGGGGCGGCTTGAAGCGGCTGGCCGACCTGCCGACGTCGTCGGCTGTGACGTACAGGTGCTCGTAGCCCTGCCCGTCCTCCGTCACCGAGGCGTCGGAGGGCCTGCTGGAGCTCGCCGGGCCGCCGGCGGAGGCTCGAGCCCGCGCCAGTGCCGCTTTCAGTCACCACGATACTGCGCCAACAGCGCCACAGGGTCTGCCGCCCTGTCGTGAACGGCCTGCGCAGCCACCGTGATCTCGGGGTCGACGCTGCCTGGCCCCTTGGCACAGAGGTGGAGCATCGGGGCGCCTTCGGCCAAGTCGGCCCGCAGGGCACCCCTCCAGGCCGCCCCACTGCAGCGCGCGCCCATGAGTTACTCTCTGCCAAGGCGCTCGGCCGTCGCCGCCAGCACCTTGAGCACCCATGCATGCTGCGCCATGCCGAGCCCCGCGACCCAGGCCGCGCCGGCGGCCTCCGCCAGGGCCGCCGGGGGCGGCGCAGCTGAGGCGTACCTTGACGCATCCTTAAAGGTACGCCTGCGACCAGGCCGCCGCCAAGGCCGCCGGGAACGCCTCTGGGGCTGCTGGGCGCGCCGCCGGGGGGCCCGCGAGGCCCGCGCGCGGGTTGGCCGAGTTCGGCCAGGCCATTTCCCGCGCGGGCGGCCAGTCCCCCCCCGGCGCGGGGGACCGCCCGCATGCAAGGCCGACGGGAGCGGCTCCGGGGCCGCTGGTTGCGCCGCCGGGGCCGCCGTCCACCGCCAAGCCGCCCTGGCTGGCCGACTCCGGGTCGGCGTACGGGTCGAGCTCGCCATCGAGGGTGGTCCGAACAGGTCGGGCCACCAGCTGCGACGGGGCGCCGGCGCCGCGCGGGGCGTCGCGGCGCGGGCCGCGCCGGGGCCGCGCGCGGGCGCGGGCGGCCGGGGCCGAGGCGGACGGCCACCGGCGGCCTCCGCGGCCCAAGCTGCCAAGCTCGCCTTAATGTCGTCACGCAGGTGGCCGAGGAGCGCGTGCCAGTCGGCCCAGTCGGGCTGTTTGTCGTAGTGGAACGCAAAGTGTTCACGCTGCTGGAGGGCCTCGCGCAATCGCGCTGGCTCCTTCCTATGCGAAGCAGCAATCAGGCCTGCCAGTGTGTGCAGCCGACCGCTCAGCCAGCGCGTGCCCGTGCTTGCCCGTGCTTGCCCTTGCCCTGGTGTTCTTGGGCGTGGCCAGCACCGCGTCCAGGGGCTTGTCGACGAAAGACAAGCCGCCTCCCCAGCAGGCCAGACCCTGCGGCGCCGCGTCGACGACTCCACCAACGTCGAGGCGAGCCGCGCGTAGCCACGCGGCGTGAGCGCCGTCGACCACGGCCTGCCGCTGCTCCATCGGGAGGGGCTCACCTTGTATTCGCTCGAACGCACCGCGCACAAGCGTGCAGGTGGGCCCCCCAGTCCGGCGGTTCGGCTCGAGGCCCCATCGGGCGTTCGGATGGCAGCCGCGGAGGCCTGCGCCCAACTCGCACCGTGGGCCAGTCACCATGCCCTTGAGCGGCAGCTCGACCAGGTCGTGGGTCGGGATAAGGTGCTCGGGCCTAGCGATCGGTCGACCACAAGCGAGTCCCAGAAGCCCGTAGTGGGTCCCTAGGCTGCTGTGGCACGTGGGTTCCTCGGGAGTAATCGCCTGGATGATGTGGCCCCCGAAACCCGCGTGCGCGGCGGCCTCGTCCGGCCCGAAGTTCCAGTCGCCACCGGCAAGCCAGGGCAGGTGGTGCCTTTGAGCGTCGCGAGTCAATGTGCGCAGCGAGGTCTCATTGCCAGCGACCCCGACGCCAACCCTCATGTGCGCCGAGTACAACGCGAGGGCCCCCGCAGTCGGGAGCCGCGCGAAGGCCGCCGAAATGTGTCCGTCCACGACGCTGCACTCTTGCGGGTCCCACCAGAAGTCCGAATGCCCTTTGGCCAAAATCGCGACCCCGCCGCTGGGCAACATCTCCGCGAGAATGGCGTCATCACCCGCGAACTTCCAACCTCGCGACTCTGCCGAGGCAGCTGAATCAAGTCGCATCTCTACACGAAGCTGGTGCTCCTGAACGAACAACATTGAAAACGCTGCATCGTCCAGATCGTCCAGCAGCTGACTGCACGAACCCCATGACGTCGCATTAAGTGTGGCGAAACTGATCGCATCTGGCCGCCTCCCCCTGCTCTGCTGCTCACGGCAAAGCAAATAAGCAAATGCGAGCCAGCTGCTGATGGCGAAGTCGGGCTGGTAGGCAGGCGAGCCGTCCCTGCAAAACTGCTTGCTCGCCCGCCTCGTCGATCGCCCCCGCCGCGAGCGCTGGGTCATGTTGAGCGAGCCCAGCGCCTCTGCCAAGGCTCGCTTGGCATCTGGGGATTGGGCTGCTTCGGTAAGCAGGTCGGCAGTGGCGTCGCCGCGCCCAGGGGCAGCCCCGCCAGGAGCAGCAGGAGGTCCGCCAGGAGCTACCGCTTTGGCCGGCACCTTGCCGAGGAACCCCTCGAGGATGCCCGCCGCCCCTGCGCCCGGCTGCTGCCCCGCTGGGCTGGCCGCAGTGACCTCGGCGACCAGCTCCTTCTGCTTGGCCTCGTCGGGGAAGCCGGTTGCGCATGCGGGTGCAGGCGGAGGCGGGGCAACCCTCTGCACCACCTGCTGCACCTCCCGCTCAGCTTCTGCGATGGCCGCGGAGGTGGCGGTGATCTCCGCCACGTGCGCGTCCCTGTCGGCCGTGGCCTCCTCGAGGGCCTGACGAGCCGTCTCCACCGCAGCCTCCTTGTCCTCCTTGAGCTGCTCGAGCTTGGTGAGCTTGCCACGCAGCCTCTGTAGGCGGGCGTTGATCGACGTGACCTGGGCCAGCGGCGCCTTGCTCTCCAGGCGCTGCGCGCGCAGTGCTGCGAGGGCCGCCTCAGTCTGTGCGACCAGCGGGCCCTCGTACTTCGTGCGCTTGAAGCCCGCTAGCGTGGCCTCGAGCGCTTCGATCTGGCCCAGCAAGTTTTTGTCCTCCGAAGGCTGCGAAGCCTCGGGAGCGGGCGGAGCCTTGTTCTGACTGGCCCCCGTGCCCTTGAAGGCGGAGAGATCCTGGTGCATCTCCTTCCGCAGCGCCTCCACGACCGAGGACAGGTCAGAGGCTCCTCCACCGCCCTGCCGGTGGCGATGCTGCTGGCCACCGTGGCCGGCCGCCGCCTTCTCGTCGGCCAAGCGGGCCTTGCGGGCGACATCCCCGGGCGCCTTGGCTCCGCAGGCGCAGACGATCCTGCTCGCCCAGTTGGCCGTGCGGTCGCAGTGCTTGCAGGACCAAGCGGGGCTTTTGGGCCCGCGGAGCACCACACGGCCGTCGGCCTTCGGGGGCGCCATGCCGAAACGCGTGAGGCAGATCTGCACGCTGGTGCACCGCTCCGCTCCTGGGGCGGATCAGGAGTCGCAAAAGCTGTCAGACTGAGCAGTAAACGGCTACGGAGGGGGGGGAGGAGGAGGAGGAGGAGGAGGAGGAGGAGATGAGGAGGAGGAGGAGGAGGAGGAGGAGGAGGAGGCGGAGGAGTGGAGGAGAGGAGGAGGAGGATCCCTGCAGCTATCAGGAAACACGAACAGGAACCAGGGAACCCCGGAGGTGGAGGGGAGGAGGAGGAGGAGGAGGAGAGGACCCCGAACCAGAGAGAGTAGGAGGAGGAGGAGGGAGGAGGAGGAGGAGGAGGATGGGAGGAGAGGAGGAGGAGGAGGAACCTGGGGGAGGAGGAGCAGGAGGCGGAACCAGGGGAGGAGGAGGAGGCGGAGGCGGAGGAGGAGGAGTGTTGGAGGAGGAGGGGAGGAGGTAGCAGGCGGAGGCGGAGAGGGAGGCGGAGGAGGCGGAGGCGGAGGCGGAGCGGAGGCGGAGGAGGAGGAGGAGGAGGAGGAGGAGGCGGAGGAGGAGAGGAGGAGGAGGAGGAAAAGAGGGTGGAGGGAGGAGGCGAGGAGGAGGAGCCGAGGAGGAGGAGGAGGAGGAGGAGGAGGAGGAGGAGGAGGAGGAGGAGGAGGGGAGGAGGGAGGAGGAGGAGGAGGAGGAGGAGGAGGAGGAGGAGAGGAGGAGGAGGGAGGAGAGGAGGAGGAGGAGGAGGTGGAGGAGGAGGAGGACGGAGGAGGAGGAGGAGGGAGGAGGAGGAGGGAGGAGGAGGAGGAGGAGGAGGGAAGGGAGGAGGAGGAGGAGGAGGAGGAAGAGGAGGAGGAGGAGGAGGAGGAGGAGGAGGAGGAGGAGGAGGAGGAGGAGGAGGTGGAGAGGATGGAACAGGCGGAGGAGGAGGAGGAGGAGGAGGAGGAGGAGGAGGAGGAGGACGGCGGAGGCGGAGGCGGAGGCGGAGGGCGGGAAGAGGAGGATGGCAGGAGGAAGGAGGTGGAGGAGGGGAGGAGGAGGAGGAGGAGGAGGAGGAGGAAGACGGGAAGGGGACAGCACTTTGGGCCAGCACTCGGCTATTCCCCTCCCGGCCCGCGCCGGTCCAGGTTGTGCGATCGGCAGAGGGGCGGTGGGCCCTCTCTCCAGGGCCCGCGGCCGTCGCTGCCCGCCGCGCATGTTTTCCAATGTTGGCACGGCAGGCTGGCGCCGCGTCGACGCGGCGGCGTCACCTCGCGCGGGCGTTGAAGACTGAACGTCGCGGGTGGCCCAGAGCGACTAGACGTACAGTCAACCCGCATAGTAAGGATGGGGGCAATTTTCCCAAGGGTACCCTTGCATCCTTGGCTCCGCGGCCCATCCGTGGCCATTTTTGGTGGCCGCACCCCGGTCGAAAAGCCTCGAAACGGCCTTCCAAGGCCCTTGCATCCTTATCGTGCGTCCTTATGATACGGGTTGACTGTAAGAGTGACCTTTCGCCGGAGTGACCTTTCTGGTGCGGGTCCACGGGCCTCTCGATCGCCGAGTACGGTGCGATAGTGGCGTCTTGCGCGCTTGTGGTTGGTCCCCCCGCGGCGGCCCCCACAAAGCCGCGCATCGAAGGTCACTCTTACCCAGGGTCACTCTTGCGTGTAGCCGACCAGTGTACGGCCGAGATGGGACGACCTGCGCTTTCGGAAGAGGGCGATCGTTCAAGTCGAAGGACAACAAGCTGCATCCATAAAAGCTGTTGGCGGTCCGCGCGGATCCCTTGCATCGGCGCTGCCCCCCCCCCGCGCGCTTTTTTGTCTTTCTTTTTTTTCTTTTTTTCTTTCTTTTTTTTTCTTTTTCTTTTTTTTTTTTTTTTTCTTTTCTTTTTTTTTTTTTCTTTTTTCTCTTTTTTTTTTCTGTTTTTCTTCCTTCTTTTTTTTTTTTTTTTCTTTTTTTTGTTTTCTTCTTTTTTCCTCTTTTCTTTTCTTTTTCTTTTTTCTTTTGTCTCGCCGATCCAAGAAACTCGCGTGGACCACCAACACATTATGTTAATGTAGTTGTTCGTTCCTCCATCCAGGTTGAAGCATCCGCACGGTGCGTCAGGAACCAGCACCCATGTCGTCGCGACCTGGGCCTGCCAAGTTCGCCGTGGCACTGGGAGGGCGCCAATGAGCGTTCAGTTTTGCGGTGCGTTATAACTGTCTGTTCATTTCTCTCTCTCTCTCTTTGTCTCGTCGGCGGGACCGCAGCGACGGCCGTCTGGAGTCATCGGAGGAGCCTCGAAAAAAGGAGCCGCCCCTTCCCCTCCCCTTCCCCCCTCCGCAACAATTCTAGACGCTTCGCGTAACCCAACCAGCCCGTCCAGAAACGATGCCCGGACGAGTTGCCCTGATCAGGAATGCGGAGGAGAATGCAGTGGAATAAAGGGCTGGGTAAGACGTCATACACCAGGAGGGAGAGGATGCAGGAGGAATCGGAGGCGGAGCAGGAGGAGGAAGGAGGAGGAAGGACGAGGAAGGAGGAGGAAGAGGTGGATGAGGATGCTGATGATGATGATGATGCTGATGATGCTGATGATGATGATGCTGATGTTGATGCTGATGCTGCTGCTGATGATGGTGACGCTGATGATGATGCTGATGATGATGATGAGGAGGATGATGATGCTGATGATGGATGATGGTGATGATGGTGATGATGCTGGGCATGATGCTGATGATGATGAGGATGATGCTGATGATGGTGATGCTGCAGCTGATGATGATGATGATGATGATGATGATGATGATGATGATGATGAGGCGGTGGTGGTGGTGGTGATGATGCTGATGGTGATGCTGCTGATGATGATGAGGAGGAGGAGGAAGAGGAGGAGGAATGCTCATTGCGCACCAGGGTGCGAAAAGGCGTGCGAACACAAACTTCAGCACCAGCGGAGCGCGCGCAGCTTGTTCTTTCACGACCACGCCGTGGGAAGCTGCGCGGGCGTATGGAGTGCGGCCGTCGCGGCCGCATGATCGCAGGTGTGGAGGCCTTTGCCGATATTGGCAAGGCTCTCTTGGCCTTTGCTTGTGAGGCCTGCGCCAGGGAGCTGCGAGGCGGCGTGGGTCTTGGGTCGCAGTCTTGCCGCCAGCGCGGCAGGAATACGGGCATGAAACGGACCTTATGGGTCGCGTCCAGCTCGCGACCGCACACGCTGACGGGGCCAAGGACTGGCTCGACAGTTCACTGGCTGTTGGCCCTGATGGCCTGGGTTCGCACTGGGTGGCACAGACTGCGCGCACGTGCTTTTTGTCTGCTGCGGCGCCGCACGCAGAGCATCTGCGTTTGCGGTCATGCAGGTCGAAGCGGTGCTGACCAGAACGCATGGCGAGTTGGAGCTTTGGCTGCAGATGGTCGCTCCGCGACCCACGGATCGATGGTCAGGGTATGTGCTAGCGCACGCCGAGCACGTCGGCGGTTCAGCGCCGACGAGTGCATGATCCCACCAGGCTTGGGCGGCTGCACCGGACCAGGCGTTGTAGAGCGTGCGGTAGAACAGGACGGGGTAGGCTGGAGGAGGAGGAGGAGGAGGAGGAGGAGGAGGAGAAGGAGGAGGAGGAGGAGAAGGAGGAGGAGGAGGAGGAGGAGGAGAAGAAGATAATGACAACAAGGAGGCGAAGGCCTCTTGGGGGCACTCTGGAGGCTTCCTGGGGGCCTGCTGGGGGCCTCTTGGGGCCTCCTCGGGGCCTCTTGGGGCCTCTCGGTGGCCCGCTGGGGCCTGTCGGCCCGTCTTTTGGGGCTCTTGGCCGGTCTGACGCCTTCGGGGGCCATCGTCGGGGGCCCCTCTAGGCCGTCGTGGTGCCCTCTTGGAGCGCTTCGAGGACTGTCTTGGGGCCCTCTTGGGAGGCTCTTGGGCGATCTCGGGCCCTCTCAGGCCGACTTGGGGCCCTCTTTGGGCGCCCAATCGGCTGTCTTGGAGCTTTCTTGGAGGCCTCTTGGGCCGTCTTGGGCGGTCGGGAGCCTATACATCCAAAACCAAGTCATTGCTTTTTGCATCCTCGGGCTCTCCTGGAGGGCATCTTAGAGCCCTCTTGAGCCGTCTTGGGGGCCTCTCGGGCAGTCTTGAGGCCGTCTTGGGGAGCCTCTTGAGCCGTCTTGGGCCATCTTGGATCTTGGGTCGTCTTTTTGGCTCTCTTGGAAATTATCTTGGAGGCCATCTTGGGCGTCTGGAGGCAAACGTTAGCGCTGGAGAGGCAATTCCTGGGGGTGGGGTGGGGGGTGCTTTTTTAGGCAAGCTTGCGGGTACGGGGTGGTGGTTGCCCTAGAAAGAGTGAAGAAACCTTCGCGACAACAGACGGGCACGCGAACACGCCCACTCCGTGCAGGACGCACGGTGGCGGATTATTTGACAGAGTTGGTGGGCGCGCGGTGTATGTTGACCGTTTTTGACATGCGCGCGAACGTGTTTGACATGCGATCGTGTCGCCCGCATGGGCTTATTCGACGGAATTGCCAAGCGCCCACCGTTTTCCTGTTACCCGATGCGCACAGACTTCTTGACGCTTCCCGTATCCCCACCAGCCCATTCAAAACCGATGCCCAGGCGAGTTGCCCTGATCAAGGACGTGGGGGAGCATACAGAGAAACAAAGGGCTGGAGAAACCGTCGTTTCAAAAGAGGGGGAAGAAGGAAAAGGAATCGTCGTCGTCGTCGTCGTCGTCGACGTCGTTGGAGGAGGAGGGGGAGAGCGAGGAGGAGGAGGAAAAAGGATGCGAACGTGGACATGGAGGAGGAGGATGAGGAGGATGAGGGGGGAGGGAAGGGGAGGAGGAGGAGGAGGAGGAGGAGGAGGAGGAGGAGGAGAAGAGGAGGAAGGAGGACGGAGGAGGAGGAAGAGGAGGAAGGAGGAGCGAGAGGCTTTGAGGCAGGAGGAGGAGGAGGAGGAGGAGGGGAGGAGAGCGGAGGAGCGCGGAGAGCGAAGGAGGAGGAGGAGGAGGAGGAGGAGGAGGGAGTCGGAGGTGGGGGAGGGGGGAGGTAGGAGGAGGAAAGGGTAGGATGATGGATGATGAGGAGGAGGAGGCGGGAGGAGGAGGAGGA
The DNA here is from genome assembly GCA_963575745.1 of Prorocentrum cordatum. Lineage (NCBI taxonomy): Eukaryota > Dinophyceae > Prorocentrales > Prorocentraceae > Prorocentrum > Prorocentrum cordatum. The sequence continues at coordinate 354,401 of CAUYUJ010020259.1, forward strand.
GGAGGAGAGGAAGAGGAGTAGGCTGTAGGGAGGTGGAGGAGCGAGGCAGAGTGAGGAGCCGAGGCCGCCAGAGGAGGAGGGAGGAGAAAAGTAGGAGATGAAGGAGGAGGAGGAGGAGAAACAAAGGCGAACATAACAGCCATAAGCCTTTTGAGTGACTCTCGGAGCCTCCTCTGAATTTCCTCCGAAGTGACAAGGAGAAGAATGAGCAGGAGGAGGACGAGGATGCTGATGATGATGATGATGATGATGATGATGAGGAGGAGGAGGAGGAGGAGGAGGAGGAGGAGGAGGAGGAGGAGGTGGGGGAGGGGGAGGAGGAGGAGGAGGAGGAGGAGGAGGAGGAGGAGGAGGAGGAGGAATAAGACGAATACTAAGACGAACACTGCGACTCATACGAATACGGAAATTGTAATACGATGAACAACACTAGTACTCATGATCAGACCAATAAGAGTCACACTACTCAGGCTAAGACGATTACTGATGCTACTAAGAAGCGTATGAATACGATTAACACAACTAAGACTAATACTACTAACACTAATAATACGACTAAGACGACTAATCATACTACTGATAATGATGCGAACCATACTGATCATGAGAACAACGACCATACTAATACTAAGGAGGTAATGGCCATAGTAATAAAACTACGAACACGAATCGTAGCATTCATACTGGCAAGTATCATACATAATACTATGACGACTAATAATAACAAGAGGAGGAGGGTGGAGGAGGAGTCGGATATGGAGCAGGAGAAGGAGAAGGAGGCAGACGAGGCCGAGAAACAAGGACGAACATAAGAGCCTCCTCGGATGTCTATTGGGAGTTGTTTGGGGGCCTCTTGGAGCGTCTGGGGGCATCTTGGCGGGCCCCGGGCCGTCGTTGAGCGTCTTGGGTGCCTCGGGGATCCTCTTGAGGCCTCGTGGGGGCCTCTTGGGAGCCTCTTGGGCGCCCCTTGGGCGCCTCTTAGAGGCCGACTGGGCGCCTCTTGGGACCCTCTTGGGCGCTCTTGGGAGCCTTGGGGTCGCTTGGGGGCCTCTTGGGAGCCTCTTGGAAGCTTGTTGGGCGCCTCTTGGGGCCGTCTGGGCGTCTCTTGGGGGCCCCTGAGGGCACTCTTGGGAGCCATCTTGGATGATATCGATCAACGAAGGGGAGTGTCGCAATTAGCCTTGCCCCTCCAGAGTGCCTACAGTTGCCTCTTGGACCCCTCTTGGAGCACCCTTGGGGCGCTCTTGAGCGCTTTTGGGGCCGTCTTGGGGCTCTCTTGGGCCTCTCTTGGGGCCCTCTTCGGCCATCATGGAGTTACCACGAGGCCTCGGAAGGGTATCGAAAGCGAACGGGCGATGCACACATCATTGATTTTCCTTGAGTTTCTGAAGGATTTTGGCTTCTCGGGGGCCTCGTTGGGAGTCTCTGGGGCCTCTAGGAGCCGTCTTGGGGCGGTCTTGGGGCCTCTTGGAGCATCTTGGAAGCCATCTTGAGCGACCTTGCGCTATCTTGAGCCCTCTTGGGGGTCATCGTGGGCTCTCTGAGGCCCTCTTGGAGCCGTCTTGGGCCATCTTGGACGCTCTGACCCCTCGCGGCCCCACCCGTCCAGGTCCAGGGGAGGGGGTTAGGGGGAGGGGTCGAGACACCCTCAGGATAGTAGGCCGTCTAGCTCACTCCCACCCGCCCTCCCAGCACATAAGTAACATCCGAGCCTCAGCATGTTCAGCGGTCGTCTTTGGATGGGCAGCTAGTGGGAACCAAAACCGAGCCCATGTGCGCGACGCTGGGGCGAGGGGCGCCACGCGAGCCAGGCGCCACGCGCGCCAGGCACTCCTGGGCCCCGAGCGTGCCAGCCACGCCTGGTGCGCCAGATGCGCCACGTGCCTCCGCGTGCGCCAGGTGTGCCGCATACTCCAGCCGCGCCTGGTGCGCCACGTTCGGGGGACGTGCAGAGTGTGTCAGGTGCGCCTGCGCACGTGACAGCACACATCGGGAAACATGTCGGCCCCCACCATCCTTGTCGAAAACCAATGCCCATTATTGTATCTGGTGAGCATGCGCACAGCAGGCCATACGCCACCACCCCCGCCGTCCCTGTCTAAAACCACTTGACAATGCTCGCGGGGTGGCGGCGCCTGATCCAGATTCAGCCGCGAGTTGCATGTTGTATTGTCTTTGGTCAGGGATGGTAGCCCGGCGCACAGCAGGCAGTATGCTGACACCTCCGCCGTCCCTGTCAACAAAACAGTACAAAGTGCTCGCGGGCCTCACGAACTTGACTCCAGACTTTGCCCCAAAGTGTACCGTGTATTGTTCTTTGAAAGAGATAGTGGGGGGAGCCCGCGTCGGGTTGGTTGCGCATGCCCCGTACTTGGAGGCAGAGTGCGTGTTGTAATTGTTTTTTGTCTGGGATGGTGGGGTGGTGAGAGCATGATTCCTGGTTGGCCGCCGGTCGCCTGGGGGAGGGGGTGCATATATCAATAGGGGACAGTCCCAGATTTACGCGCGTGAGCCCCGCCCCAGGATCGTTGCACATCGTGGCGACAAGGCAAGCCGGACCACCTGTACAAACCTGACGCCATGCCGATCGCAGGACTGCCCCTGGAGGGCTCCTCGGGTTCCAGGGTCCAGCAGCGCCTGCAAGCGGCCCAAACCCCAGAGCCCCAAGAGGGCCCCAACCAGGAGCTCGCCTCTTTTTTTTTTTTGGGGGGGGGGGGCACCACAGCCCTCACGTCCGAGGCTCCGCCCGGCAAGGATCTTCGCGCGTGCCTCGCCCCTCCTCTTCTCCGTGTGGTCGGCCTGGGGCGGCCACCGCGCGGGGCTGCCGGCCGCATCCCGGTCCACAGGCAAGGGGGGGGGGACACTGCGCCGCGGAGTACCCCTTCTCCGAAGGGGAAGGGGGGGGGTGAATGGGGAGAGTGAAGTGACGGGGTGTGAAGGGGGGGTGAAGGGGGGGGGGGAGGGGGGGGGGTTGAAGGGGAGGGGGGAAGTAGTGAGGGGTGGTGGTGAAGGAGGGGGGGGGGGTGGTGCACCCTTCTCCGAAGGGGAATGCAGCCAACCCGTATAGGAAGGACGAGCACCTTTCCAAGATTACCGCCTGGCATCCTGCCCCTCTGGCCCATCCTTGGCCGCTTTCGCTTTCCGCGCCCCGCCCGACAAGTGGCGACTTGGCCTTCCAAGGCCCTTGCATGTTTCTCGTGCGTCCTTATGATACGGGTTGACTGTAATGACATTTTAAAAGGGCCAACTCGCTAAACCATCTGCGCCCTGAGAGCAGCTGGGACTCAGGGGCTTCGCCCCCTGCCGCGGGCCACCACGTCTGCTGGATTTGCGGCCAGAAGGCCTGCGGCGTTCTACCCGCTTCTCTCTCTCTCTCTCTCTCCCTCCCCTTCCTATCCTCTTCGTGCTTCCTTCCCTCGTCGTCACGCTTTGCGTAGATCTCGAGGCATCGATGCCTTCCTCTGCCAAACTCCCTCGCGCAAGCAGCGCGGTAGATTCGGGGCCTCCTCCCTCCGCGTACTCCCCGACCCGCCCCCTCTGTCCACAAACATGCTGGCTCAAGCCGTCTCGTCTCAGGGCACGTTCTGATAGACTGTGCCGTCTCCGGGGTTCCAGCGAGCTGGGTGAGTTGCTGTTTCTCCTTCCGCACCTTCCCTCTCTGTCTCGTCTTCCTCGAACTTTCCCACCCCTGTCTCCTCCTCTCCGCATTTTCTTCACTTGCCCCGCGTGCAGGATCCCCTGCGACAGCATACGCAGTCCCTCAGTCCATCCTGCCCCAGCTCCCGCGGCCATGATGTCCCGTATCGCTGCGCTCCTTCTGCCCTCGCTGGCCCTCGCGGCCGCCGAGGCTGGAGATCGCGCGGAGACCTGCAGGGGCGGCGTGTGCCACCCAGGAGAGGAGGAAGGTGCCGCTCTTCTGCAGAGCAGGGTGGCGCAGCAGGCGAGCGGAGTGCTGGGTGTCTGCGCTCCGGGAGCCAATGTGCAGTGCCCAGGGTCCAGCAGCATGTGCGCGGGCGACCAGTGCTGCCCGCCGGCGCTGGGATCCGGGGGCACGTTCCCGTGCCCGTCCGCGAGCCCCAGCTTTTCGGGGTGCGTCAACAACACGAAGGTCGACGACTGCCTGGCGACGACAACGACGACGACGACAACAACAACGACGGCGAACACCTGCGCTCTGGGAGCCAATGTGCAGTGCCCAGGGTCCAGCAGCATGTGCGCGGGCGACCAGTGCTGCCCGCCGGCGCTGGGATCCGGGGGCACGTTCCCGTGCCCGTCCGCGAGCCCCAGCTTTTCGGGGTGCGTCAACAACACGAAGGTCGACGACTGCCTGGCTGCCTCCCTGGTGGAGCTGAGCACCTGCGCTCTGGGAGCCAATGTGCAGTGCCCAGGGTCCAGCAGCATGTGCGCGGGCGACCAGTGCTGCCCGCCGGCGCTGGGATCCGGCGGCACCTTCCCGTGCCCGTCCGCGAGCCCCAGCTTCTCGGGGTGCGTCAACAACACGAAGGTCGACGACTGCCTGGCCACGACAACAACGGCCGTCGACGCACGACAAAAAAACAACGACGGCGAACACCTGCGTCTGGGAGCCAATGTCTGCTTGACCCAGGGTCAAGCAGCAACGCGCGGGCGACAGTTTGCTGCCCGCCACGCACGCCAATACGGCGGCTACGTCTCCCGCGGTGTATGCGAGGACCCTTTTCGGGGTGCGTCAACAACACGAAGGTCGACGACTGCCTGGCTGCCTCCCTGGTGGAGCTGAGCACCTGCGCTCCTGGAGCCAATGTGCAGTGCCCAGGGTCCAGCAGCATGTGCGCGGGCGACCAGTGCTGCCCGCCAGCGCTGGGATCCGGCGGCACCTTCCCGTGCCCGTCCGCGAGCCCCAGCTTTTCGGGGTGCGTCAACAACACGAAGGTCGACGACTGCCTGGCGACGACAACGACGACGACGACAACAACAACGACGGCGAACACCTGACGATCTGGGAGCAAATGTGCAGTGCCCAGGGCCAAGCAGGATGTGACGCGGGCAGACAAGTGCTGCCCGCCGGCGCTGGGATCCGGGGCACGTTCAGTGCCCAGTATGCGAGCCCCAGCTTGTTTTTTTTTTTTTTTTTTTTTTTTCTTTTTTTTTTTTTTGTTTTTTCTTTTTTTTTTTTTTTTTTTTTTTTTTTCTTTTTTTTTTTTTTTTTTTTTTTTTTTTTTTTTTTTTTTTTTTTTTTCTTTTTTTTTTTTTTTTTTTTGTTTTTTTTTTTTTTTTCGGGGTGCGTCAACAACACGAAGGTCGACGACTGCCTGGCTGCCTCCCTGGTGGAGTTGAGCACCTGCGCTCAAGGAGCCAATGTGCAGTGCCCAGGGTCCAGCAGCATGTGCGCGGGCGACCAGTGCTGCCCGCCTGCGCCGGGATCTGGCGGCACGTTCCCGTGCCCGTCCGCGAGTCCCAGCTTTTCGGGGTGCGTCAACAATACGAAGGTCGACGACTGCCTGGCGACGACAACGACGACGACGACGACGACGACGACAACGACAACAACGACGGCGAACACCTGCGCTCCGGGAGCCAATGTGCAGTGCCCAGGGTCCAGCAGCATGTGCGCGGGCGACCAGTGCTGCCCGCCAGCGCTGGGATCCGGCGGCACCTTCCCGTGCCCGTCCGCGAGCCCCAGCTTTTCGGGGTGCGTCAACAACACGAAGGTCGACGACTGCCTGGCGACGACAACGACGACGACAACAACTACGACGGCGAACGCCTGCGCTCTGGGAGCCAATGTGCAGTGCCCAGGGTCCAGCAGCATGTGCGCGGGCGACCAGTGCTGTCCGCCTGCGCTGGGATCCGGCGGCACGTTCCCGTGCCCGTCCGCGAGCCCCAGCTTTTCGGGGTGCGTCAACAACACGAAGGTCGACGACTGCCTGGCTGCCTCCCTGGTGGCCGCCACGGCCTGATCGACGACGGCGGGAACGACGACGGCCGGGCCCCCGCTGGTGGACGAGGCGCAGTGGTGACTGCGCCACGCCACAGGGCCCCCGCGGAGGATGTAATCTCGTCGGGTGGGGGGGACGCAGAGCGCGAATTGAGTACGGTAGGTTTGCGCCGCGTTGACCCGGCGGCGATTTCGGCTTGGGCGTTCATTCTTGGACGCCGCCAGTGGCCTGGAATCGTGCGATATCGAGTGATCTGCGCTATCGGACAGCTGCGATCATTCAAGGTTGGTGCAGGGCGGTGTGAGAAGTCAGCGCCGACGTCAGCGCGAAGCGAACTTGGCGTCATTAGATCGTGGCCGCGTGTTGAAGGGAGAAATGAGGAGGCGGAGGAAGAGGAAGAGGAGGAGGTGGAGGAGGAGGAGGAGGAGGAGAAGGCGGAGGAGGCGTCAAAGAGAACGGCCTCTAGTGGAGCCAAGGATTGGAGGAGAGCCATTCATTTGAAACGACTTGTCTCCCAATGGTCGCGTTTCGCGTCGTGCGGAGGTGGCCTGTATTGTCGTGCTGAAGTGGTGGGGTCCGTTCTGTCATGAGCGTGAATCAAACACGTTGTTGCGTTTTGGTGGAGGTTCGGGATGTGTTTTAACAGTTGTCGACTATGTCGCGATAGGTTTTTCGAATATTCCCCAATCAGAGCTTGCCTCTGTAGGGGTCCTAGCGGATTAAAGGTTTAGGTGAGGTGGGTCGCCGATTTCGGTGGCCGGTAGCCCTATAGCCCCATAGTTTTATAGCCCCATAGCCCTATAGCCCTCTAGCCCTATAGCCCTATAGCCCAATAGCCCTATAGCCCTATAACCGTATAGCCCCATAGCCTAATAGCCCTATAGCCCTATATCTCTACAGCCTTATAGCCCTATAGCCTTATAGCCGAATAGCCCTATAGCCCTATAGCCCTATAGCCTCATAACCTTATAGATTTATAGCCCTACAGCTCCATAGCCCCAACAACAATCTTATTGGGTTTTTCTCCGGTGTCATTGCAGGTATGGAGATCGTTTTTCCGTGGGCATGGTCGAGGGGAGGTAAGGCGGGGTAGTGCGGTGGATATTCGCAGCCGCGGTGGGGCGCTGTAGGTGTTGGCATTTTCTTGGCATCAGTCTGGGATGCCATAGTTAATCATCGCAGTCGTTTTGGATGACTTTGCACGTGGACCCTGTGAAGTGTGGGTGTCCCAGACGTCGTACTCGTAGTCGTTGAGGTGATCGCTGTCTGCATCGGCACTGTCTTGGTATGGAGCTCGGATGTCATAATCGCCATCGTGGTGGAGGTTCCTGCCTGTGACCTTCAGAGTGGTGGTGCTCCACGCCAAGACTCGCTGTCGTCTAGGCGTCGTTATCTGCACTGGCATGTCGTGATAAAAAATGGCGCGGGTGCAATGGTAGCATGGTGGCAGTCCATGAACTCAGACCTTGTGCCTTGGAGGTGCTGTTTACCGTGCTCGCAGTCGTCGTGGTGGTCCAGTTTGTATCGGGAACGCAGTAATGAATGAATGTCCTGGTCGAGTCGCAGAGGTGGTCTCAGTATAATGGACCCTGTCCCTGTGTATCAGAGGTTCCGCCTGAACCACGGGTTGGCAGTAGCGCTCCGCTGGCCATTATCCGCAAGCGTGGGCTCTTTCACGATGAATACGACTCAGGAGTTGCACTTCTTGCGCGTAATGATTTGGTACCAGTCTAGTTTGCTGCTGGTCCATTCATTAGCTCGCGCTGGTAGTAAACCACGATCGCGTCGAGTTTAGCAGTTTCGGACTAAGAGCTAATGCGGGCTTCGAGCCTCGCGAGGCGTTTCCACCGTGCCGAGGAACAGCTTTCGCTTAAGTCGACAAAGCCCGCGCTCGTGCTAACGCTGCCCCATCACACCCCGTGTCTCTCTCGCGGCCTGCAGACGCAGCTCGATCTCAACCACCTTGTTCCCCGTCATCGTGCACCGTGATTGCAGGTGTCGTGCCGGTGCTTTGGTCGTGCCGTGCGCGTCAGGCAACGTCTGCCGACATCGACGATGAGTTTGTTAGAGCCAATGTGTAGTTTCAACCCTGTCTTCGTTACCTACGTTCCGTGCACAGTGCCATTACCTCATATTCGCATTCATGACATAGTTGCTCGCCTCCGTATTTGGTAGCGCTTGCTGTGCGTCCAAATCGCGCGGAACACGTCGTTTCCGAAACATGCCATCCGCAATGCAGGGCATGCCAGTCGATGCTCTCTTGGGGCCCAACCTCGTCGCGCGCTATTAGCAGGGTGTGGGCTGGGTCCGGGTGGAGTTCTTTTATCGCGGATGGACACGGTCGAAGTCGTTGTCGGTGTAAGCGCGGCGGCCATTGACGCTTCGTCGGGGCGGGTCGGCGTGGGCATGTGACGTTGCGGGGGCTCCTGTAGACGAACGTCGGTTCAGTGTGGGTGCGACCAAGTCGTGTGCGGACTTGGGTGTGGAAGCACATCTAGGAGAGGACGCGGGCTGACAGTGGTATTGGTACAGAGGTAGTGCGATGAACTGGTGGATCGCGAGGTATCATATGAATCATTAGGTCGGCAGGAAAACAGCCAAACTAGTCAAGGTTGACATCGATCTGTCGGTCTCAGAATCGATCCATTGATATTGATACGGCTTGATCGATGGGTCAGTGTGTGTGTGTCATTTTGTAGATCGTGGGATCGATGGATTGGTAGATAGTGAGGTCGGTGGAAAGATTGCGAGGCCGATCGGCAGTTCGGTATATACATTCATTCAAACTCAGAGTGGCAGGTTGACAGTGGGATCGGTAGATAGACAACGTCTTTGCCATATACATGATGCCCGTATCGGTCGACGCGCATGTATACGTATGTATGTATAAACGTGCTTATATAACAACAGAGGGATCTTCAGATCGCTGATAAACCCACTGCATACGTACATCATCTGGTAGTCTATATTTTCACATCGTGAGATCGATCGATAGATTGACCGTGATCTCGCCACATAGGTTGGTGTATACATTAGCAGTGCGATTGGTGTATGTACTGCGATAGGTCATGAATTCGACAGGTAGATAAACAGATCTATTGAGCGGAAGGTTTTAAATGTGATCCAGATACATTCGCAACTTCAAAGTTGGACCCATCCCCCCCTCAATATTCCAGAGGGGTAGAGGCACTGTAGGCCGTCGTAGTGGTGGCTTGGGTCGTAGGGTTTGGAGTTGCTCGCGGCGCGGGTGATGTCATGAAGGGGCTGGAGAAAGACCTCCAGCTGGTTGCTCGTCGTGAGGAAGAGGCGTGCTCCGGGTCAGGTCGTCGGTTGCCGTGTTCCGCGGGGTGTTCGGACGTCCTGGCCGTCGCTGAATGGTGGTCGTCGCGGTCGTCGTTGTCGTCGTCGATGCTGGGCCATCGCCGCTGCCGTCGGGGGAGCCCGCGCCGTCGCGCGAGGCAGCGGGCGCCTCAGCTGCAGCGCGGGGCGCCAGTCGGGGAGAGAAGCGCGCGGCGCGGGCGGGCGCGTCGTCGCGCCGTCGTCGAGAAAAGGCCCGCGCCGTCAGAGGAGGCAGGAGGCGCGTGAGCCGCGGCGCGGGGAGCCGGTCCCACCACCCAAAGGCTGGGGGTACTGCGCCGACATCAGTTCCTTCTTGCGCGTGGGCAGCACGCCCGACGCCGTCACCACATTCAGCGGGGCGGCAGTGGCGTCGAAGTCCTCGAGCCAGCCGAGGCGTCGAGGGTGGGTCCCTGCTGGGGCGGCTTGAAGCGGCTGGCCGACCTGCCGACGTTGTCGGCTGTGACGTACAGGTGCTCGTAGCCCTGCCCGTCCTCCGTCACCGAGGCGTCGGAGGGCCTGCTGGAGCTCGCCGGGCCGCCGGCGGAGGCTCGAGCCCGCGCCAGTGCCGCTTTCAGTCACCACGATACTGCGCCAACAGCGCCACAGGGTCTGCCGCCCTGTCGTGAACGGCCTGCGCAGCCACCGTGATCTCGGGGTCGACGCTGCCTGGCCCCTTGGCACAGAGGTGGAGCATCGGGGCGCCTTCGGCCAAGTCGGCCCGCAGGGCACCCCTCCAGGCCGCCCCACTGCAGCGCGCGCCCATGAGTTACTCTCTGCAAAGGCGCTCGGCCGTCGCCGCCAGCACCTTGAGCACCCATGCATGCTGCGCCATGCCGAGCTCCGCGACCCAGGCCGCGCCGGCGGCCTCCGCCAGGGCCGCCGGGGGCGGCGCAGCTGAGGCGTACCTTGACGCATCCTTAAAGGTACGCCTGCGACCAGGCCGCCGCCAAGGCCGCCGGGAACGCCTCTGGGGCTGCTGGGCGCGCCGCCGGGGGGCCCGCGAGGCCCGCGCGCGGGTTGGCCGAGTTCGGCCAGGCCATTTCCCGCGCGGGCGGCCAGCCCCCCCCCGGCGCGGGGGGCCACCCGCATGCAAGGCCGACGGGAGCGGCTCTGGGGCCGCTGGTTGCGCCGCCGGGGCCGCCGTCCACCGCCAAGCCGCCCTGGCTGGCCGACTCCAGGTCGGCGTACGGGTCGAGCTCGCCATCAAGGGTGGTCCGAACAGGTCGGGCCACCAGCTGCGACGGGGCGCCGGCGCCGCGCGGGGCGTCGCGGCGCGGGCCGCGCCGGGGCCGCGCGCGGGCGCGGGCGGCCGGGGCCGAGGCGGACGGCCACCGGCGGCCTCCGCGGCCCAAGCTGCCAAGCTCGCCTTAATGTCGTCACGCAGGTGGCCGAGGAGCGCGTGCCAGTCGGCCCAGTCGGGCTGTTTGTCGTAGTGGAACGCAAAGTGTTCACGCTGCTGGAGGGCCTCGCGCAATCGCGCTGGCTCCTTCCTATGCGAAGCAGCAATCAGGCCTGCCAGTGTGTGCAGCCGACCGCTCAGCCAGCGCGTGCCCGTGCTTGCCCGTGCTTGCCCGTGCCCTGGTGTTCTTGGGCGTGGCCAGCACCGCGTCCAGGGGCTTGTCGACGAAAGACAAGCCGCCTCCCCAGTAGGCCAGATCCTGCGGCGCCGCGTCGACGACGCCACCAAAGTGGAGGCGAGCCGCGCGTAGCCACGCGGCGTGAGCGCCGTCGACCACGGCCTGCCGCTGCTCCATCGGGAGGGGCTCACCTTGTATTCGCTCTAACGCACCGCGCACAAGCGTGAAGGTGGGCCCCCCAGTCCGGCGGCTCGGCTCGAGGCCCCATCGGGCGTTCGGATGGCAGCCGTGGATGCCTGCGCGCCACTCGCACCGTGGGCCAGTCACCATGCCCTTGAGCGGCAGCTCGACCAGGTCGTGGGTCGGGATCAGGTGCTCGGGCCTAGCGATCGGTCGACCACAAGCGAGTCCCAGAAGCCCGTAGTGGGTCCCCTGGCTGCTGTGGCACGTGGGTTCCTCGGGAGCAATCGCCTGGATGCCGTGGCCCCCGAAACCCGCGTGCGCGGCGGCCTCGTCCGGCCCGAAGTTCCAGTCGCCACCGGCAAGCCAGGGCAGGTGGTGCCCTTGAGCGTCGCGAGTCAATGTGCGCAGCGAGGTCTCATTGCCAGCGACCCCGACGCCAACCTTCATGTGCGCCGAGTACAACGCGAGGGCACCCGCAGTCGGGAGCCGCGCGAAGGCCGCCGAAATGCGTCCGTCCACGACGCTGGACTCTTGCGGGTCCCACCAGAAGTCCGAATGTTCTTTGGCCAAAATCGCGACCCCGCCGCTGGGCAACATCTCCGGGATAATGGCGTCATCACCCGCGCACTTCCAACCTCGCGACTCTGCCGAGGCAGCTGCCTCAAGTCGCATCTCTACACGAAGCTGGTGCTCCTGAACGAACAACATTGAAAACGCTGCATCGTCCAGATCGTTCAGCAGCTGACTGCACGAACCCCATGACGTCGCATTAAGTGTGGCGAAACTGAACGCATCTGGCCGCCTCCCCCCTGCTCTGCTGCTCACGACAAAGCAAATAAGCAAATGCGAACCAGCTGCTGATGGCGAAGTCGGGCTGGTAGGCAGGCGAGCCGTCCCTGCAAAACTGCTTGCTCGCCCGCTTCGTCGATCGCCCCCGCCGCGAGCGCTTGGTCATGTTGAGCGAGCCCAGCGCCTCTGCCAAGGCTCGCTTGGCATCTGGGGATTGGGCTGCTTCGGTAAGCAGGTCGGCAGTGGCGTCGCCGCGCCCAGGGGCAGCCCCGCCAGGAGCAGCAGGAGGTCCGCCAGCAGGTACCGCTTTGGCCGGCACCTTGCCGAGGAACCCCTCGAGGATGCCCGCCGCCCCTGCGCCCGGCTGCTGCCCCGCTGGGCTGGCCGCAGTGACCTCGGCGACCAGCTCCTTCTGCTTGGCCTCGTCGGGGAAGCCGGTTGCGCCGGCGGGTGCAGGCGGAGGCGGGGCAACCCTCTGCACCACCTGCTGCACCTCCCGCTCAGCTTCTGCGATGGCCGCGGAGGTGGCGGTGATCTCCGCCACGTGCGCGTCCCTGTCGGCCGTGGCCTCCTCGAGGGCCTGACGAGCCGTCTCCACCGCAGCCTCCTTGCCCTCCTTGAGCTGCTCGAGCTTGGTGAGCTTGCCACGCAGCCTCTGTAGGCGGGCGTTGATCGACGTGACCTGGGCCAGCGGCGCCTTGCTCTCCAGGCGCTGCGCGCGCAGTGCTGCGAGGGCCGCCTCAGTCTGTGCGACCAGCGGGCCCTCGTACTTCGTGCGCTTGAAGCCCGCTAGCGTGGCCTCGAGCGCTTCGATCTGGCCCAGCAAGTTTTCGTCCTCCGAAGGCTGCGAAGCCTCGGGAGCGGGCGGAGCCTTGTTCTGACTGGCCCCCGTGCCCTTGAAGGCGGAGAGATCCTGGTGCATCTCCTTCCGCAGCGCCTCCACGACCGAGGACAGGTCAGAGGCTCCTCCACCGCCCTGCCGGTGGCGATGCTGCTGGCCACCGTGGCCGGCCGCCGCCTTCTCGTCGGCCAAGCGGGCCTTGCGGGCGACATCCCCGGGCGCCTTGGCTCCGCAGGCGCAGACGATCCTGCTCGCCCAGTTGGCCGTGCGGTCGCAGTGCTTGCAGGACCAAGCGGGGCTTTTGGGCCCGCGGAGCACCACACGGCCGTCGGCCTTCGGGGGCGCCATGCCGAAACGCGTGAGGCAGATCTGCACGCTGGTGCACCGCTCCGCTCCTGGGGCGGATCAGGAGTCGCAAAAGCTGTCAGACTGAGCAGTAAACGGCTACGGAGGGGGGGGAGGAGGAGGAGGAGGAGGAGGAGGAGGAGGAGGAGGAGGAGGAGGAGGAGGAGGAGGAGGAGGAGGAGGAGGAGGAGGAGGAGGAGAGGAGGAGGGAGGATCCCTGCAGCACAGGAAACAGGAACCAGGAACAGGAGGAGGAGGAGGAGGGGAGGAGGAGGAGGAGGAGGAACCAGGAGGAGGAGGGAGGAGGAGGAGGGGAGGAGGAGGATGAGGAGGAGGAGAGGAGATGGGAGGAACCTGGGGAGGAGGAGGAGGAGGAACCAGAGGGAGGAGGAGGAGGCGGAGGCGGAGGAGGAGGAGGTGGAGGAGGAGGAGGAGGAGGAGCAGGCGGAGGCGGAGAGGGAGGCGGGAGGCGGAGGCGGAGGCGGAGGCGGAGGCGGAGGAGGAGGAGGAGGAGGAGGAGGAGGAGGAGGAGGAGGAGGAGGGAGGAGAAAAGAGGGTGAGGAGGAGGGAGGAGGAGGAGGAGGAGGAGGAGGAGGAGGAGGAGGAGGGAGGAGGAGGAGGAGGAGGAGGAGGAGGAAGGAGGAGGAGGAGGAGGAGAGGAGGAGGAGGAGGAGGAGGAGGAGGAGGAGGAGGAGGAGAGAGGAGGAGGAGGAGGAGGAGGAGGAGGAGGAGGAGGAGGAGGAGGAGGAGGAGGAGGAGGAGGAGGAGGGAGGAGGAGAAGGAGGAGGAGGAGGAGGAGGAGGAAGAGGAGGAGGAGGGGGAGGAGGAGGAGGAGGAGGAGTGAGGAGGAGGAGGAGGAGAGGAGGAACCAGAGGAGGAAGGAGGAGGAGGAGGAGGAGGAGGAGGAGGAGGAGGAGGAGGAGGCGGAGGCGGAGGCGGAGGCGGAGGCGGAAGAGGAGGAGGAGGAGGAGGAGGAGGAGGAGGAGGAGGAGGAGGAGGAGGAGGAGGAGGAGGAAGACGGGAAGGGGACAGCACTTTGGGCCAGCACTCGGCTATTCCCCTCCCGGCCCGCGCCGGTCCAGGTTGTGCGATCGGCAGAGGGGCGGTGGGCCCTCTCTCCAGGGCCCGCGGCCGTCGCTGCCCGCCGCGCATGTTTTCCAATGCTGGCACGGCAGGCTGGCGCCGCGTCGACGCGGCGGCGTCACCTCGCGCGGGCGTTGAAGACTGAACGTCGCGGGTGGCCCAGAGCGACTAGACGTACAGTCAACCCGCATAGTAAGGATGGGGGCAATTTTCCCAAGGGTACCCTTGCATCCTTGGCTCCGCGGCCCATCCGTGGCCATTTTTGGTGGCCGCACCCCGGTCGAAAAGCCTCGAAACGGCCTTCCAAGGCCCTTGCATCCTTATCGTGCGTCCTTATGATACGGGTTGACTGTAAGAGTGACCTTTCGCCGGAGTGACCTTTCTGGTGCGGGTCCACGGGCCTCCCGATCGCCGAGTACGGTGCGATAGTGGCGTCTTGCGCGCTTGTGGTTGGTCCCCCCGCGGCGGCCCCCACAAAGCCGCGCATCAAAGGTCACTCTTACCCAGGGTCACTCTTGCGTGTAGCCGACCAGTGTACGGCCGAGATGGGACGACCTGCGCTTTCGGAAGAGGGCGATCGTTCAAGTCGAAGGACAACAAGCTGCATCCATAAAAGCTGTTGGCGGTCCGCGCGGATCCCTTGCATCGGCGCTGCCCCCCCCCCCGCGCGCTCCTCGCCGATCCAAGAAACTCGCGTGGACCACCAACACATTATGTTAATGTAGTTGTTCGTTCCTCCATCCAGGTTGAAGCATCCGCACGGTGCGTCAGGAACCAGCACCCATGTCGTCGCGACCTGGGCCTGCCAAGTTCGCCGTGGCACTGGGAGGGCGCCAATGAGCGTTCAGTTTTGCGGTGCGTTATAACTGTCTGTTCATTTCTCTCTCTCTCTCTTTGTCTCGTCGGCGGGACCGCAGCGACGGCCGTCTGGAGTCATCGGAGGAGCCTCGAAAAAAGGAGCCGCCCCTTCCCCTCCCCTTCCCCCCTCCGCAACAATTCTAGACGCTTCGCGTAACCCCACCAGCCCGTCCAGAAACGATGCCCGGACGAGTTGCCCTGATCAGGAATGCGGAGGAGAATGCAGTGGAATAAAGGGCTGGGTAAGACGTCATACACCAGGAGGGAGAGGATGCAGGAGGAATCGGAGGCGGAGCAGGAGGAGGAAGGAGGAGGAAGGACGAGGAAGGAGGAGGAAGAGGTGGATGAGGATGCTGATGATGATGATGATGCTGATGATGCTGATGATGATGATGCTGATGTTGATGCTGATGCTGCTGCTGATGATGGTGACGCTGATGATGATGCTGATGATGATGATGAGGAGGATGATGATGCTGATGATGGATGATGGTGATGATGGTGATGATGCTGGGCATGATGCTGATGATGATGAGGATGATGCTGATGATGGTGATGCTGCAGCTGATGATGATGATGATGATGATGATGATGATGATGATGATGATGAGGCGGTGGTGGTGGTGGTGATGATGCTGATGGTGATGCTGCTGATGATGATGAGGAGGAGGAGGAAGAGGAGGAGGAATGCTCATTGCGCACCAGGGTGCGAAAAGGCGTGCGAACACAAACTTCAGCACCAGCGGAGCGCGCGCAGCTTGTTCTTTCACGACCACGCCGTGGGAAGCTGCGCGGGCGTATGGAGTGCGGCCGTCGCGGCCGCATGATCGCAGGTGTGGAGGCCTTTGCCGATATTGGCAAGGCTCTCTTGGCCTTTGCTTGTGAGGCCTGCGCCAGGGAGCTGCGAGGCGGCGTGGGTCTTGGGTCGCAGTCTTGCCGCCAGCGCGGCAGGAATACGGGCATGAAACGGACCTTATGGGTCGCGTCCAGCTCGCGACCGCACACGCTGACGGGGCCAAGGACTGGCTCGACAGTTCACTGGCTGTTGGCCCTGATGGCCTGGGTTCGCACTGGGTGGCACAGACTGCGCGCACGTGCTTTTTGTCTGCTGCGGCGCCGCACGCAGAGCATCTGCGTTTGCGGTCATGCAGGTCGAAGCGGTGCTGACCAGAACGCATGGCGAGTTGGAGCTTTGGCTGCAGATGGTCGCTCCGCGACCCACGGATCGATGGTCAGGGTATGTGCTAGCGCACGCCGAGCACGTCGGCGGTTCAGCGCCGACGAGTGCATGATCCCACCAGGCTTGGGCGGCTGCACCGGACCAGGCGTTGTAGAGCGTGCGGTAGAACAGGACGGGGTAGGCTGGAGGAGGAGGAGGAGGAGGAGGAGGAGGAGGAGAAGGAGGAGGAGGAGGAGAAGGAGGAGGAGGAGGAGGAGGAGGAGAAGAAGATAATGACAACAAGGAGGCGAAGGCCTCTTGGGGGCACTCTGGAGGCTTCCTGGGGGCCTGCTGGGGGCCTCTTGGGGCCTCCTCGGGGCCTCTTGGGGCCTCTCGGTGGCCCGCTGGGGCCTGTCGGCCCGTCTTTTGGGGCTCTTGGCCGGTCTGACGCCTTCGGGGGCCATCGTCGGGGGCCCCTCTAGGCCGTCGTGGTGCCCTCTTGGAGCGCTTCGAGGACTGTCTTGGGGCCCTCTTGGGAGGCTCTTGGGCGATCTCGGGCCCTCTCAGGCCGACTTGGGGCCCTCTTTGGGCGCCCAATCGGCTGTCTTGGAGCTTTCTTGGAGGCCTCTTGGGCCGTCTTGGGCGGTCGGGAGCCTATACATCCAAAACCAAGTCATTGCTTTTTGCATCCTCGGGCTCTCCTGGAGGGCATCTTAGAGCCCTCTTGAGCCGTCTTGGGGGCCTCTCGGGCAGTCTTGAGGCCGTCTTGGGGAGCCTCTTGAGCCGTCTTGGGCCATCTTGGATCTTGGGTCGTCTTTTTGGCTCTCTTGGAAATTATCTTGGAGGCCATCTTGGGCGTCTGGAGGCAAACGTTAGCGCTGGAGAGGCAATTCCTGGGGGTGGGGTGGGGGGTGCTTTTTTAGGCAAGCTTGCGGGTACGGGGTGGTGGTTGCCCTAGAAAGAGTGAAGAAACCTTCGCGACAACAGACGGGCACGCGAACACGCCCACTCCGTGCAGGACGCACGGTGGCGGATTATTTGACAGAGTTGGTGGGCGCGCGGTGTATGTTGACCGTTTTTGACATGCGCGCGAACGTGTTTGACATGCGATCGTGTCGCCCGCATGGGCTTATTCGACGGAATTGCCAAGCGCCCACCGTTTTCCTGTTACCCGATGCGCACAGACTTCTTGACGCTTCCCGTATCCCCACCAGCCCATTCAAAACCGATGCCCAGGCGAGTTGCCCTGATCAAGGACGTGGGGGAGCATACAGAGAAACAAAGGGCTGGAGAAACCGTCGTTTCAAAAGAGGGGGAAGAAGGAAAAGGAATCGTCGTCGTCGTCGTCGTCGTCGACGTCGTTGGAGGAGGAGGGGGAGAGCGAGGAGGAGGAGGAAAAAGGATGCGAACGTGGACATGGAGGAGGAGGATGAGGAGGATGAGGGGGAGGAGGAGGAGGAGGAGGAGGAGGAGGAGGAGGAGGAGGAGGAGGAGGAGAGGAGGAGGAGGAGGGAGGAGGAGGAGGAGGAGGAGGCTGAGGAGGAGGAGGAGGAGGAGGAGGAGGAGGAGAGCGAGGAGGCGGAGAGCGAGGAGGAGGAGGAGGAGGAGGAGGAGGAGGAGTCGGAGGTGGGGGAGGGGGAGGAGAGAGGAAAGAGGATGATGATGATGAGGAGGAGGAGGAGGAGGAGGAGGAGGAGGAGGAGGAGAGGAGTAGGCTGATAGGGAGGAGGAGGAGGCAGAGGAGGAGACGATGGAGGAGGAGAAGGAGGAGGAGATGAAGGAGGAGGAGGAGGAGAAACAAAGGCGAACATAACAGCCATAAGCCTTTTGAGTGACTCTCGGAGCCTCCTCTGAATTTCCTCCGAAGTGACAAGGAGAAGAATGAGCAGGAGGAGGACGAGGATGCTGATGATGATGATGATGATGATGATGATGAGGAGGAGGAGGAGGAGGAGGAGGAGGAGGAGGAGGAGGAGGAGGTGGGGGAGGGGGAGGAGGAGGAGGAGGAGGAGGAGGAGGAGGAGGAGGAGGAGGAGGAATAAGACGAATACTAAGACGAACACTGCGACTCATACGAATACGGAAATTGTAATACGATGAACAACACTAGTACTCATGATCAGACCAATAAGAGTCACACTACTCAGGCTAAGACGATTACTGATGCTACTAAGAAGCGTATGAATACGATTAACACAACTAAGACTAATACTACTAACACTAATAATACGACTAAGACGACTAATCATACTACTGATAATGATGCGAACCATACTGATCATGAGAACAACGACCATACTAATACTAAGGAGGTAATGGCCATAGTAATAAAACTACGAACACGAATCGTAGCATTCATACTGGCAAGTATCATACATAATACTATGACGACTAATAATAACAAGAGGAGGAGGGTGGAGGAGGAGT
The DNA here is from genome assembly GCA_963575745.1 of Prorocentrum cordatum. Taxonomy (NCBI): domain Eukaryota; class Dinophyceae; order Prorocentrales; family Prorocentraceae; genus Prorocentrum; species Prorocentrum cordatum. Next base: position 372,920 of record CAUYUJ010020259.1, read on the forward strand.
CGGATATGGAGCAGGAGAAGGAGAAGGAGGCAGACGAGGCCGAGAAACAAGGACGAACATAAGAGCCTCCTCGGATGTCTATTGGGAGTTGTTTGGGGGCCTCTTGGAGCGTCTGGGGGCATCTTGGCGGGCCCCGGGCCGTCGTTGAGCGTCTTGGGTGCCTCGGGGATCCTCTTGAGGCCTCGTGGGGGCCTCTTGGGAGCCTCTTGGGCGCCCCTTGGGCGCCTCTTAGAGGCCGACTGGGCGCCTCTTGGGACCCTCTTGGGCGCTCTTGGGAGCCTTGGGGTCGCTTGGGGGCCTCTTGGGAGCCTCTTGGAAGCTTGTTGGGCGCCTCTTGGGGCCGTCTGGGCGTCTCTTGGGGGCCCCTGAGGGCACTCTTGGGAGCCATCTTGGATGATATCGATCAACGAAGGGGAGTGTCGCAATTAGCCTTGCCCCTCCAGAGTGCCTACAGTTGCCTCTTGGACCCCTCTTGGAGCACCCTTGGGGCGCTCTTGAGCGCTTTTGGGGCCGTCTTGGGGCTCTCTTGGGCCTCTCTTGGGGCCCTCTTCGGCCATCATGGAGTTACCACGAGGCCTCGGAAGGGTATCGAAAGCGAACGGGCGATGCACACACCATTGATTTTCCTTGAGTTTCTGAAGGGTTTTGGCTTCTCGGGGGCCTCGTTGGGAGTCTCTGGGGCCTCTAGGAGCCGTCTTGGGGCGGTCTTGGGGCCTCTTGGGGCATCTTGGAAGCCATCTTGAGCGACCTTGCGCTACCTTGAGCCATCTTGGGGGTCATCGTGGGCTCTCTGAGGCCCTCTTGGAGCCGTCTTGGGCCATCTTGGACGCTCTAACCCCTCGCGGCCCCACCCGTCCAGGTCCAGGGGAGGGGGTTAGGGGGAGGGGTCGAGACACCCTCAGGATAGTAGGCCGTCTAGCTCACTCCCACCCGCCCTCCCAGCACATAAGTAACATCCGAGCCTCAGCATGTTCAGCGGTCGTCTTTGGATGGGCAGCTAGTGGGAACCAAAACCGAGCCCATGTGCGCGACGCTGGGGCGAGGGGCGCCACGCGAGCCAGGCGCCACGCGCGCCAGGCACTCCTGGGCCCCGAGCGTGCCAGCCACGCCTGGTGCGCCAGATGCGCCACGTGCCTCCGCGTGCGCCAGGTGTGCCGCATACTCCAGCCGCGCCTGGTGCGCCACGTTCGGGGGACGTGCAGAGTGTGTCAGGTGCGCCTGCGCACGTGACAGCACACATCGGGAAACATGTCGGCCCCCACCATCCTTGTCGAAAACCAATGCCCATTATTGTATCTGGTGAGCATGCGCACAGCAGGCCATACGCCACCACCCCCGCCGTCCCTGTCTAAAACCACTTGACAATGCTCGCGGGGTGGCGGCGCCTGATCCAGATTCAGCCGCGAGTTGCATGTTGTATTGTCTTTGGTCAGGGATGGTAGCCCGGCGCACAGCAGGCAGTATGCTGACACCTCCGCCGTCCCTGTCAACAAAACAGTACAAAGTGCTCGCGGGCCTCACGAACTTGACTCCAGACTTTGCCCCAAAGTGTACCGTGTATTGTTCTTTGAAAGAGATAGTGGGGGGAGCCCGCGTCGGGTTGGTTGCGCATGCCCCGTACTTGGAGGCAGAGTGCGTGTTGTAATTGTTTTTTGTCTGGGATGGTGGGGTGGTGAGAGCATGATTCCTGGTTGGCCGCCGGTCGCCTGGGGGAGGGGGTGCATATATCAATAGGGGACAGTCCCAGATTTACGCGCGTGAGCCCCGCCCCAGGATCGTTGCACATCGTGGCGACAAGGCAAGCCGGACCACCTGTACAAACCTGACGCCATGCCGATCGCAGGACTGCCCCTGGAGGGCTCCTCGGGTTCCAGGGTCCAGCAGCGCCTGCAAGCGGCCCAAACCCCAGAGCCCCAAGAGGGCCCCAACCAGGAGCTCGCCTCTTTTTTTTTTTTGGGGGGGGGGGGCACCACAGCCCTCACGTCCGAGGCTCCGCCCGGCAAGGATCTTCGCGCGTGCCTCGCCCCTCCTCTTCTCCGTGTGGTCGGCCTGGGGCGGCCACCGCGCGGGGCTGCCGGCCGCATCCCGGTCCACAGGCAAGGGGGGGGGGACACTGCGCCGCGGAGTACCCCTTCTCCGAAGGGGAAGGGGGGGGGTGAATGGGGAGAGTGAAGTGACGGGGTGTGAAGGGGGGGTGAAGGGGGGGGGGGAGGGGGGGGGGTTGAAGGGGAGGGGGGAAGTAGTGAGGGGTGGTGGTGAAGGAGGGGGGGGGGGTGGTGCACCCTTCTCCGAAGGGGAATGCAGCCAACCCGTATAGGAAGGACGAGCACCTTTCCAAGATTACCGCCTTGCATCCTGCCCCTCTGGCCCATCCTTGGCCGCTTTCGCTTTCCGCGCCCCGCCCGACAAGTGGCGACGTGGCCTTCCAAGGCCCTTGCATGTTTCTCGTGCGTCCTTATGATACGGGTTGACTGTAATGAGATTTACAAAGGGCCAACTCGCTAAACCATCTGCGCCCTGAGAGCAGCTGGGACTCAGGGGCTTCGCCCCCTGCCGCGGGCCACCACATCTGCTGGATTCGCGGCCAGAAGGCCTGCGGCGTTCTACCCGCTTCTCTCTCTCTCTCTCTCTCTCTCCCTCCCCTTCCTATCCTCTTCGTGCTTCCTTCCCTCGTCGTCACGCTTTGCGTAGATCTCGAGGCATCGATGCCTTCCTCTCCCAAACTCCCTCGCGCAAGCAGCGCGGTAGATTCGGGGCCTCCTCCCTCCGCGTACTCCCCGACCCGCCCCCTCTGTCCACAAACATGCTGGCTCAAGCCGTCTCGTCTCAGGGCACGTTCTTATATACTGTGCCGTCTCCGAGGTTCCAGCGAGCGGGGTGAGTTGCTGTTTCTCCTTCCGCACCTTCCCTCTCTGTCTCGTCTTCCTCGAACTTTCCCACCCCTGTCTCCTCCTCTCCGCATTTTCTTCACTTGCCCCGCGTGCAGGATCCCCTGCGACAGCATACGCAGTCCCTCAGTCCATCCTGCCCCAGCTCCCGCGGCCATGATGTCCCGTATCGCTGCGCTCCTTCTGCCCTCGCTGGCCCTCGCGGCCGCCGAGGCTGGAGATCGCGCGGAGACCTGCAGGGGCGGCGTGTGCCACCCAGGAGAGGAGGAAGGTGCCGCTCTTCTGCAGAGCAGGGTGGCGCAGCAGGCGAGCGGAGTGCTGGGTGTCTGCGCTCCGGGAGCCAATGTGCAGTGCCCAGGGTCCAGCAGCATGTGCGCGGGCGACCAGTGCTGCCCGCCGGCGCTGGGATCCGGGGGCACGTTCCCGTGCCCGTCCGCGAGCCCCAGCTTTTCGGGGTGCGTCAACAACACGAAGGTCGACGACTGCCTGGCGACGACAACGACGACGACGACGACAACGACGGCGAACACCTGCGCTCTGGGAGCCAATGTGCAGTGCCCAGGGTCCAGCAGCATGTGCGCGGGCGACCAGTGCTGCCCGCCGGCGCTGGGATCCGGCGGCACGTTCCCGTGCCCGTCCGCGAGCCCCAGCTTTTCGGGGTGCGTCAACAACACGAAGGTCGACGACTGCCTGGCTGCCTCCCTGGTGGAGCTGAGCACCTGCGCTCTGGGAGCCAATGTGCGGTGCCCAGGGTCCAGCAGCATGTGCGCGGGCGACCAGTGCTGCCCGCCGGCGCTGGGATCGGGGGGCACGTTCCCGTGCCCGTCCGCGAGCCCCAGCTTTTCGGGGTGCGTCAACAACACGAAGGTCGACGACTGCCTGGCCACGACAACGACGACGACGACGACGACGACGGCGAACACCTGCGCTCTGGGAGCCAATGTGCAGTGCCCAGGGTCCAGCAGCATGTGCGCGGGCGACCAGTGCTGCCCGCCTGCGCTGGGATCTGGCGGCACGTTCCCGTGCCCGTCCGCGAGTCCCAGCTTTTCGGGGTGCGTCAACAACACGAAGGTCGACGACTGCCTGGCTGCCTCCCTGGTGGAGCTGAGCACCTGCGCTCTGGGAGCCAATGCGCGGTGCCCAGGGTCCAGCAGCATGTGCGCGGGCGACCAGTGCTGCCCGCCGGCGCTGGGATCTGGCGGCACGTTCCCGTGCCCGTCCGCGAGCCCCAGCTTTTCGGGGTGCGTCAACAACACGAAGGTCGACGACTGCCTGGCGACGACAACGACGACGACGACGACGACGACAACGACGGCGAACACCTGCGCTCTGGGAGCCAATGTGCAGTGCCCAGGGTCCAGCAGCATGTGCGCGGGCGACCAGTGCTGCCCGCCTGCGCTGGGATCTGGCGGCACGTTCCCGTGCCCGTCCGCGAGTCCCAGCTTTTCGGGGTGCGTCAACAACACGAAGGTCGACGACTGCCTGGCTGCCTCCCTGGTGGAGCTGAGCACCTGCGCTCTGGGAGCCAATGTGCGGTGCCCAGGGTCCAGCAGCATGTGCGCGGGCGACCAGTGCTGCCCGCCGGCGCTGGGATCTGGCGGCACGTTCCCGTGCCCGTCCGCGAGCCCCAGCTTTTCGGGGTGCGTCAACAACACGAAAGTCGACGACTGCCTGGCCACGACAACGACGACCACGACGACGACGACGACGGCGAACACCTGCGCTCTGGGAGCCAATGTACAGTGCCCAGGGTCCAGCAGCATGTGCGCGGGCGACCAGTGCTGCCCGCCTGCGCTGGGATCTGGCGGCACGTTCCCGTGCCCGTCTGCCAGCCCCAGCTTTTCGGGGTGCGTCAACAACACGAAGGTCGACGACTGCCTGGCTGCCTCCCTGGTGGAGCTGAGCACCTGCGCTCTGGGAGCCAATGTGCAGTGCCCAGGGTCCAGCAGCATGTGCGCGGGCGACCAGTGCTGCCCGCCGGCGCTGGGATCGGGGGGCACGTTCCCGTGCCCATCCGCGAGCCCCAGCTTTTCGGGGTGCGTCAACAACACGAAGGTCGACGACTGCCTGGCCACGACAACGACGACGACAACGACGACAACGACGGCGAACACCTGCGCTCTGGGAGCCAATGTGCAGTGCCCAGGGTCCAGCAGCATGTGCGCGGGCGACCAGTGCTGCCCGCCGGCGCTGGGATCCGGCGGCACGTTCCCGTGCCCGTCCGCGAGCCCCAGCTTTTCGGGGTGCGTCAACAACACGAAGGTCGACGACTGCCTGGCTGCCTCCCTGGTGGAGCTGAGCACCTGCGCTCTGGGAGCCAATGTGCAGTGCCCAGGGTCCAGCAGCATGTGCGCGGGCGACCAGTGCTGCCCGCCGGCGCTGGGATCTGGCGGCACGTTCCCGTGCCCGTCTGCGAGCCCCAGCTTTTCGGGGTGCGTCAACAACACGAAGGTCGACGACTGCCTGGCCACGACAACAACGACGACATCGACGACGACAACGACTGCGAACACCTGCGCTCCGGGAGCCAATGTGCAGTGCCCAGGATCCAGCAGCATGTGCGCGGGCGACCAGTGCTGCCCGCCTGCGCTGGGATCCGGCGGCACGTTCCCGTGCCCGTCCGCGAGTCCCAGCTTTTCGGGGTGCGTCAACAACACGAAGGTCGACGACTGCCTGGCTGCCTCCCTGTTGGAGCTGAGCACCTGCGCTCTGGGAGCCAATGTGCAGTGCCCAGGGTCCAGCAGCATGTGCGCGGGCGACCAGTGCTGCCCGCCGGCGCTGGGATCCGGCGGCACGTTCCCGTGCCCGTCCGCGAGCCCCAGCTTTTCGGGGTGCGTCAACAACACGAAGGTCGACGACTGCCTGGCCACGACAACGACGACGACGACGACGACGACGACGGCGAACACCTGCGCTCCGGGAGCCAATGTGCAGTGCCCAGGGTCCAGCAGCATGTGCGCGGGCGACCAGTGCTGCCCGCCGGCGTTGGGATCGGGGGGCACGTTCCCGTGCCCGTCTGCGAGCCCCAGCTTTTCGGGGTGCGTCAACAACACGAAGGTCGACGACTGCCTGGCTGCCTCCCTGGTGGCCGCCACGGCCTGATCGACGACGGCGGGAACGACGACGGCGGGACCCCCGCTGGTGGACGAGGCGCAGGGGTGACTGCGCCACGCCACAGGGCCCCCGCGGAGGATGTAATCTCGTCGGGGGGGTGGGGACGCAGAGCGCGGATGGAGTACGGTAGGTTTGCGCCGCGTTGACCCGGCGGCGATTTCGGCTTGGGCGTTCATTCTTGGACGCCGCCAATGGCCTGGAATCGTGCGATATCGAGCGATCTGCGCTATCGGACAGCTGCGATCATTCAAGGTTGATGCAGCGCGGTGTGAGAAGTCAGCGCCGACGTCAGCGTGAAGCGAACTTGGCGTCATTAGGTCGTGGCCGCGTGTTGGAGGGAGAAATAAGGAGGGGGAGGAGGAGGAGGAGGAGGAGGAGGAGGAGGAGGAGGAGGAGGAGGAGGAGAATGAGGAGGAGGAGGACAATGGAGGAGGAGCAGGAGGCGAAGGATGAGGAGAGGCTTTCTCGGTTTGAGCGCGGGGCATGGTTGACGTGGGCCATGAGAAAATGAGGTCGGATGTGCGGCTACATGAAATCGCGGAATGGGCAGTATAGGGATTGGTAAAGAGAACAGCCTCTAGTGGAGCCAAGGATTGGAGGAGAGCCATCTATTTGAAACGACTTGCCTCCCAATGGTCGCGTTTCGCGTCGTGCGGAGGTGGCGTGTACATTGTCGTGCTGAAGTGGTGGGGTAAGGGTTCTGTCATGAGCGTGAATCAAACACGTTGTTGCGTTTTGGTGGAAGTGCGGAATGTTTTTTAACAGTTGTCGACTATGTCGCGATAGGTTTTTGGAGCATTGCAGGTATGGAGATCGCTTTTCCGTGGGCATGGTCGAGGGGAGGTAGGGCGGGGTAGTGCGGTGGATACTCGCAGCCGCGGTGGGGCGCTGTAGGTGTTGGCATTTTCCTGGCATCAGTCTGGGATGCCATAGTTGATCATCGCAGTCGTTTTGGATGACTTTGCACGCGGACCCTGTGAAGTGTGGGCGTCCCAGACGTCGTACTCGTAGTCGTTGAGGTGATCACTGTCTGCATCGGCACTGTCTTGGTATGGGGCTCGGGTGTCATAATCGCCATCGTGGTGGAGGTTCCTGCCTGTGACCTTCAGAGTGGTGGTGCTCCACGCCAAGGCTCGCTGTCGTCCAGGCGCCGTTATCTGCACTGGCATGTCGTGATAAACAATGGCGCGGGTGCGATGGTAAAATGGTGGCAGTCCATGAGCTCAGACCTCGTGCCTTGGAGGTGCTGTGTACCGTGCTCGCAGTCGTCGTGGTGGTCCAGTTTGTATCGGGAACGCCGTAATGACTTAATGTCCTGGTCGAGTCGCAGAGGTGGTCTCAGTATAATGGACCCTGTCCCTGAGTATCAGAGGTTCCGCCTGAGCCACGGGTTGGCAGTAGCGCTCCGCTGGCCAGTATCCGCAAGAGTGGGCTCTTTCACGATGCGCACGACTCAGGAGTTGCACTTCCTGCGCGTCATGATTTGGGGACCAGTCCAGTTCGCTGCTGGTCCATTCATTAGCTCGCGCAGGTAGTAAACCACGATCGCGTCGAGCTTAGCAGTTTCGGACTAAGAGCTAATCCAGGCTTCCAGACTCGCGAGGCGTTTCTGCATCACCGTGCCGAGGAACAGCTCTCGCTTTAAGTCGACAAGGCCCGCGCTCGTGCCAACGCTGCCCCCATCACGCCCCGTGTCTCTCTCGCGACCTGCAGGCGCAGCTCGATCTCAACCACCTTTTTCCCCGTCACCGTGCACCGTGCTTGCAGGTGTCGTGCATGTGCTCTGGTCGTACCGTGCGCGTCAGGCAACGTCTGCCGACGTCGACGATGAGTTATGTTAGAGCCAATGTGCAGTATCAGTCTTGTCTTCGTTACCTACGTTCCGTGCACAGTGCCATTACCTCATGTTCGCATTCATGACATAGTTGCTCGCCTCCGTATTGGGTAGCGCTTGCTGTGCGTCCAAATCGCGCGGAACACGTCGTTTCCGAAACATGCCATCCGCAATGCAGGGCATGCCAGTCGATGCTCTCTTGGGGCCCAACCTCGTCGCGCGCTATCAGCAGGGTGTGGGCTGGGTCCGGGTGGAGTTCTTTTGTCGCGGATGGACACGGTCGAGGTCGTTGTCGGTGTATGCGCGGCGGCCACTGACGCTTCGTCGGGGCGGGTCGGCGTGGGCATGTGACGCTGCGGGGGCTCCTGCAGACGAACGTCGGTTCAGTGTGGGTACGACCGAGTCGTGTGCGAACTTGGGTGTGGAAGCACATCTAGGAGAGGACGCGGGCTGACAGTGGTATTGGTACATAGGTAGTGCGATGAACTGGTGGATCGCGAGGTATCATATGAATCATTAGGTGGGCAGGAAAACAGCCAAGCTAGTCAAGGTTGACATCGATCTGTCGGTCTCAGAATCGATCCATTGATATTGATACGTTTGATTGATGGTCAGTGTGTGTGTGTGTGTCATTTTGTAGATCGTGGGATCGATGGATTGGTAGATAGTGAGGTCGGTGGGAAGATTGCGAGGCCGATCGGCAGTTCGGTATATACATTCATTCAAACTCAGAGTGGCAGGTTGACAGTGGGATCGGTAGATAGACAACGTCTTTGCCATATACATGATAACCGTATCGGTCGACGCGCATGTATACGTATGTATGTATAAACGTGCTTATATATAACAACAGAGGGATCTTCAGATCGCTGATAAACCCACTGCATACGTACATCATCTGGTAGTCTATATTTTCACATCGTGAGATCGATCGATAGATTGACCGTGATCTCGCCACATAGGTCGGTGTATACATTAGCAGTGCGATCGGTGTATGTACTGCGACAGGTCATGAATTCGACAGGTAGATAAACAGATCTCTTGAGCGGAAGGTTTTAAATGTGATCCAGATACACTCGCAACTTCAAAGTTGGACCCATCCCCCCCTCAATATTCCAGAGGGGTAGAGGCACTGTAGGCCGTCGTAGTGGTGGCTTGGGTCGTAGGGTTTGGAGTTGCTCGCGGCGCGGGTGATGTCATGAAGGGGCTGGAGAAAGACCTCCAGCTGGTTGCTCGTCGTGAGGAAGAGGCGTGCTCTGGGTCAGGTCGTCGGTTGCCGTGTTCCGCGGGGTGTTCGGACGTCCTGGCCGTCGCTGAATGGTGGTCGTCGCGGTCGTCGTTGTCGTCGTCGATGCTGGGCCATCGCCGCTGCCGTCGGGGGAGCCCGCGCCGTCGCGCGAGGCAGCGGGCGCCTCAGCTGCAGCGCGGGGCGCCAGTCGGGGAGCGAAGCGCGCGGCGCGGGCGGGCGCGTCGTCGCGCCGTCGTCGAGAAAAGGCCCGCGCCGTCAGAGGAGGCAGGAGGCGCGTGAGCCGCGGCGCGGGGAGCCGGTCCCACCACCCAAAGGCTGGGGGTACTGCGCCGACATCAGCTCCTTCTTGCGCGTGGGCAGCACGCCCGACGCCGTCACCACATTCAGCGGGGCGGCAGTGGCGTCGAGGTCCTCGAGCCAGCCGAGGCGTCGAGGGTGGGTCCCTGCTGGGGCGGCTTGAAGCGGCTGGCCGACCTGCCGACGTTGTCGGCTGTGACGTACAGGTGCTCGTAGCCCTGCCCGTCCTCCGTCGCCGAGGCGTCGGAGGGCCTGCTGGAGCTCGCCGGGCCGCCGGCGGAGGCTCGAGCCCGCGCCAGTGCCGCTTTCAGTCACCACGATACTGCGCCAACAACGCCACAGGGTCTGCCGCCCTGTCGTGAACGGCCTGCGCAGCCACCGTGATCTCGGGGTCGACGCTGCCTGGCCCCTTGGCACAGAGGTGGAGCATCGGGGCGCCTTCGGCCAAGTCGGCCCGCAGGGCACCCCTCCAGGCCGCCCCACTGCAGCGCGCGCCCATGAGTTACTCTCTGCAAAGGCGCTCGGCCGTCGCCGCCAGCACCTTGAGCACCCATGCATGCTGCGCCATGCCGAGCTCCGCGACCCAGGCCGCGCCGGCGGCCTCCGCCAGGGCCGCCGGGGGCGGCGCAGCTGAGGCGTACCTTAACGCATCCTTAAAGGTACGCCTGCGACTGGGCCGCCGCCAAGGCCGCCAGGAACGCCTCTGGGGCTGCTGGGCGCGCCGCCGGGGGGCCCGCGGGGCCCGCGCGCGGGTTGGCCGAGTTCGGCCAGGCCATTTCCCGCGCGGGCGGCCAGCCCCCCCCCGGCGCGGGGGGCCACCCGCATGCAAGGCCGACGGGAGCGGCTCTGGGGCCGCTGGTTGCGCCGCCGGGGCCGCCGTCCACCGCCAAGCCGCCCTGGCTGGCCGACTCCAGGTCGGCGTACGGGTCGAGCTCGCCATCAAGGGTGGTCCGAACAGGTCGGGCCACCAGCTGCGACGGGGCGCCGGCGCCGCGCGGGGCGTCGCGGCGCGGGCCGCGCCGGGGCCGCGCGCGGGCGCGGGCGGCCGGGGCCGAGGCGGGCGGCCACCGGCGGCCTCCGCGGCCCAAGCTGCCAAGCTCGCCTTAATGTCGTCACGCAGGTGGCCGAGGAGCGTGTGCCAGTCGGCCCAGTCGGGCTGTTTGTCGTAGTGGAACGCAAAGTGTTCACGCTGCTGGAGGGCCTCGCGCAATCGCGCTGGCTCCTTCCTATGCGAAGCAGCAATCAGGCCTGCCAGTGTGTGCAGCCGACCGCTCAGCCAGCGCGTGCCCGTGCTTGCCCGTGCCCTGGTGTTCTTGGGCGTGGCCAGCACCGCGTCCAGGGGCTTGTCGACGAAAGACAAGCCGCCTCCCCAGTAGGCCAGATCCTGCGGCGCCGCGTCGACGACGCCACCAAAGTGGAGGCGAGCCGCGCGTAGCCACGCGGCGTGAGCGCCGTCGACCACGGCCTGCCGCTGCTCCATCGGGAGGGGCTCACCTTGTATTCGCTCTAACGCACCGCGCACAAGCGTGCAGGTGGGCCCCCCAGTCCGGCGGTTCGGCTCGAGGCCCCATCGGGCGTTCGGATGGCAGCCGCGGAGGCCTGCGCCCATTTCGCACCGTGGGCCAGTCACCATGCCCTTGAGCGGCAGCTCGACCAGTTCGTGGGTCGGGATAAGGTGCTCGGGCCTAGCGATCGGTCGACCACAAGCGAGTCCCAGAAGCCCGTAGTGGGTCCCTAGGCTGCTGTGGCACGTGGGTTCCTCGGGAGTAATCGCCTGGATGATGTGGCCCCCGAAACCCGCGTGCGCGGCGGCCTCGTCCGGCCCGAAGTTCCAGTCGCCACCGGCAAGCCAGGGCAGGTGGTGCCTTTGAGCGTCGCGAGTCAATGTGCGCAGCGAGGTCTCATTGCCAGCGACCCCGACGCCAACCCTCATGTGCGCCGAGTACAACGCGAGGGCCCCCGCAGTCGGGAGCCGCGCGAAGGCCGCCGAAATGTGTCCGTCCATGACGCTGCACTCTTGCGGTTCCCACCAGAAGTCCGAATGCCCTTTGGCCAAAATCGCGACCCCGCCGCTGGGCAACATCTCCGCGAGAATGGCGTCATCACCCGCGAACTTCCAACCTCGCGACTCTGCCGAGGCAGCTGCCTCAAGTCGCATCTCTACACGAAGCTGGTGCTCCTGAACGAACAACATTGAAAACGCTGCATCGTCCAGATCGTCCAGCAGCTGACTGCACGAACCCCATGACGTCGCATTAAGTGTGGCGAAACTGAACGCATCTGGCCGCCTCCCCCAGCTCTGCTGCTCACGGCAAAGCAAATAAGCAAATGCGAGCCAGCTGCTGATGGCGAAGTCGGGCTGGTAAGCAGGCGAGCCGTCCCTGCAAAACTGCTTGCTCGCCCGCCTCGTCGATCGCCCCCGCCGCGAGCGCTTGGTCATGTTGAGCGAGCCCAGCGCCTCTGCCAAGGCTCGCTTGGCATCTGGGGATTGGGCTGCTTCGGTAAGCAGGTCGGCAGTGGCGTCGCCGCGCCCAGGGGCAGCCCCGCCAGGAGCAGCAGGAGGTCCGCCAGGAGGTACCGCTTTGGCCGGCACCTTGCCGAGGAACCCCTCGAGGATGCCCGCCGCCCCCGCGCCCGGCTGCTGCCCCGCCTGGCTGGCCGCAATGACCTGGGCGACCAGCTCCTTCTGCTTGGCCTCGTCGGGGAAGCCGGTTGCGCCTGCGGGTGCAGGCGGGGGCGGAGCAACCCTCTGCGCCGCCTGCTGCACCTCCCGCTCAGCTTCTGCGATGGCCGCGGAGGTGGCGGTGATCTCCGCCACGTGCGCGTCCCTGTCGGCCGTGGCCTCCTCGAGGGCCTGACGCGCCGCCTCCACCGCAGCCTCCTTGTCCTCCTTGAGCTGCTCGAGCTTGGTGAGCTTGCCACGCAGCCTCTGTATGCGGCCGTTGATCGACGTGACCTGGGCCAGCGGCGCCTTGCTCTCCAGGCGCTGCGCACGCAGTGCTGCGAGGGCCGCCTCAGTCTGTGCGACCAGCGGGCCCTCGTACTTCGTGCGCTTGAAGCCCGCTAGCGTGGCCTCGAGCGCTTCGATCTGGCCCAGCAAGTTTTCGTCCTCCGAAGGCTGCCAAGCCTCGGGAGCGGGCGGAGCCTTGTTCTGACTGGCCCCCGTGCCCTTGAAGGCGGAGAGATCCTGGCGCATCTCCTTCCGCAGCGCCTCCACGACCGAGGACAGGTCAAAGGCTCCTCCACCGCCCTGCCGGTGGCGATGCTGCTGGCCACCATGGCCGGCCGCCGCCTTCTCGTCGGCCAAGCTGGCCTTGCGGGCGACATCCCCGGGCACCTTGGCTCCGCAGGCGCAGACGATCTTGCTCGCCCGGTTGGCCGTGCGGTCGCAGTGCTTGCAGGACCAAACGGGGCTCTCTTGGGTCCGTGGAGCACCCCACGGTCGTCGGCCTTCGGGAGCGCCATGCCGAAACGCGAGAGGCAGATCTGCACGCTGGTGCAGCGCTCCGCTCCTGGGGCGGATCAGGAGTCGCAAAAGCTGTCAGACTGAGCAGTAAACGGCTACGGATGGGGGGGGAGGAGGAGGAGGAGGAGGAGGAGGAGGAGGAGGAGGAGGAGGAGGAGGAGGAGGAGGAGGAGGAGGAGGAGGAGGTATCAGGAAACAGGAGGAAGGAGGAGGCAGGAGGAGGAGGAGGAGGAGGCGGAGGAGGAGGAGGAGGAGGAGGAGGAGGAGGAGCAGGAGGAGGAACCAGAGGGAGAGCAGGAGGAGGCGGAGGCGGAGGAGGAGGTGGAGGAGGAGGAGGAGGAGGAGGAGCAGGCGGAGGCGGAGGCGGAGGCGGAGGAGGAGGAGGAGGAGGAGGAGGAGGAGGAGGAGGAAGACGGGAAGGGGACAGCACTTTGGGCCAGCACTCGGCGATTCCCCTCCCGGCCCGCGCCGGTCCAGGTTGTGCGATCGGCAGAGGGGCGGCGGGCCCTCTCTCCAGGGCCCGCGGCCGTCGCTGCCCGACGCGCACGTTTTCCAATGCTGGCACGGCAGGCTGGCGCCGCGTCGACGCGGCGGCGTCACCTCGCGCGGGCGTGGAAGACTGAACGTCGCGGGTGGCCCAGAGCGACTGGACGTACAGTCAGCCCGCACAGTAAGGACTGGGGGCAATTTTCCCAAGGGTGCCCCTGCATCCTTGGCTCCGCGGCCCATCCGCGGCCACTTTTGGTGGCCGCACCCCGGTCGAGAAGCCTCGAAACGGCCTTCCAAGGCCCGTGCGTCCTTATGATACGGGTTGACTGTAAGAGTGACCTTTCGCCGGAGTGACCTTTCTGGTGCGGGTCCACTGGGGCCTCCCGATCGCCGAGTACGGTGCGATAGTGGCGTCTTGCGCGCTTGTGGTTGGTCCCCCCGCGGCGGCCCCCACAAAGCCGCGCATCAAAGGTCACTCTTACCCAGGGTCACTCTTGCGTGTAGCCGACCAGTGTACGGCCGAGATGGGACGACCTGCGCTTTCGGAAGGGGGCGATCGTTCAAGTCGAAGGGCAACAAGCTGCATCCATAAAAGCTGTTGGCGGTCCGCGCGGATCCCTTGCATCGGCGCTGCCCCCCCCACGCGCGCTCCGCGCCGATCCAAGAAACTCGCGTGGACCACCAACAAATTATGTGAATGTAGTTTTTCGTTCCTCCATCCAGGTTGAAGCATCCGCACGGTGTGCCAGGAACCAGCACCCATGTCATCGCGACGTGGGCCTGCCGAATTTGCCGTGGCACTGGGAGGGCGCCAATGAGCGTTCAATTTTGCAGTGCGTTATATATTTCCCTTTCATTTCTCTCTCACTCTCTCTCTGTCTCGTCGGCGTGACCGCAGCGACGGCCCTCTGGAGTCATCGGAGGAGCCTCGAAAAAAGGAGTCGCCCCTCCCCCCCCCGCCCCCCTTCACAACAATTCAAGACGCGACTCACACCAGCCCGTCCAGAAACGATGCCCGGACGAATTGCCCTGATCAGGCATGCGGAGGATAAGGCAGTGGAATAAAGGGCTGGGTAAGACGTCATACACCAACAAACGAGGATGCAGGAGGAATCGGAGGAGGAGGAGCAGGAGGAGGAAGGAGGAGGAGGGAGGAGGAAAGAGGAGGAAGGAGGATGAATGTGTGGATGATGGTGATGATGCTGTTGATGATGCTGATAGTGAAACTGATGATGAGGATGATGAGGACGAGGATGAGGATGAGGAGGAGGAGGATGATGATGATGATGCTGATGAGGATGATGATGGTGGTGGTGATGATGCTGTTGATGATGCTGATAGTGAAACTGATGATGAGGATGATGAGGATGAGGATGAGGATGAGGATGAGGATGAGGATGAGGATGAGGATGATGATGATGATGATGATGATGATGATGATGATGATGATGATGATGCTGATGCTGATGAGGATGATGATGGTGGTGGTGATGATGCTGATGATCATGGTGATGATGAAGAGGAGGAGGAGGAAGAGGAGGAGGACTGCTCAGGGCTGCTCATTGCGCACCAGGGTGCGAGAAGGCGTGCGAACATAAACTTCAGCACCAGCGGAGCGCGCGCAGCCTGTTCTTGCACGACCACGCCGTGGGAAGCTGCGCGGGCGTATGGAGTGCGGCCGTCGCGGCCCGCATGATCGCAGGTGTGGAGGCCTTTGTCGATATTGGCAAGGCTCTCTTGGCCTTTGCTTGTGAGGCCTGCGCCAGGGAGCTGCGAGGCGGCGTGGGTCTTGCGTCGCAGTCTTGCCGCCAGCGCGGCAGGAATACAGGCAGAATTTGGGCATGAAACGGACCTTATGGGTCGCGTCCAGCTCGCGACCGCACACGCTGACGGGGCCAAGGACTGGCTCGACAGTTCACTTGCCGTTGGCCCTGATGGCCTGGGTTCGCACTGGGTGGCACAGACTGCGCGGACGTGCTTTTTGTCTGCTGCGGCGCCGCACGCAGAGCATCTGCGTTTGCGGTCATGCAGGTCGAAGCGGTGCTGACCAGAACGCATGGCGAGTTGGAGCTTTGGCTGCAGATGGTCGCTCCGCAACCCACGGATCGATGGTCAGGGTATGTACTAGCGCACGGCGAGCACGTCGGCGGTGCAGCGCCGACGAGTGCACGATCCCACGAGGCCTGGGCGACTACACCGGACCAGGCGTCTGCGCAGGCATTGTAGAGCGTGCGGTAGAATAGGACGGGGTCGGCTTGAGGAGGAGGAGGAGGAGGTGGAGGAGGTGGAGGAGGTGGAGTAGGTGGAGGAGAGGAAGACAATGACAACAAGGAGGCGAAGGCCTCTTGGGGACACTCTGGAGGCTGGCTTCCCGGGAGCCTGCTGGGGGCCTCTTGGTGCCTCCTGGGGGCCTCTTTGGGCCTCTTGGTGGCCCCCTGGGGCCTGTTGGGCCGTCTTGGACTCTTGGCTGGTCTGACGCCTTCGGGGGGCCATCTTGGAGGCCTCTTTGGGCCGCCGTGTTGCCCTCTTGGAGCGCTTTCAGGACTGCCTTGGGGCCCTTTCGGGAGGTTTTTGGGCGATCTCGGGTCCTCTCAGGCCGACTTGGGGCCCTCTTGAGGCGCCCACTTGGTTGTCTTGCAGCTATATTGGAGGACTCTTGGGCCGTCTTGGGCGGTCGGAAGCCTAGACATCTAAAAGCAAGTCACTGCTTTTGGCCTCCTCGGGCTCTCCTTGAGGGCATCTTAAGAGCACTCTACATTCTGATCACCAGACACCCCAAAGATCAAATTATTCAAGTTGATTTTGGTGTCTGGGGTTTTCGTAGGCTGCGCAGATGCGTTGGCGCGCTCGGCGTCGACGCGCACGCGCGCGATTGTCGAGCTCGTGTGACCTGCGTGTCGGTGCGCTGTCACGGGCGCGGCCGGGTATTGCATTTCTCTCGCTCCAGGTTGATCGCGGAGGGAAATCATGGCACATTTTTGTTTGGGGCGGCGCTCCCCGCATCTGATATTGAGATTGCCCCTGTCTGAAATTCAGATTGCCCCTGTCTGAAATTCTAATCCCCCCCCCCCGGGGACTCGGGCGAGGCGTTCTGCCTGAGACTTTAGACATCAATTATTCAGATTGGCCCGGTCTGAAATTCAGATTCGCCCGGTCTGAATTCCATATTGCCCTGGTCTGAATTTCAGGTGTGGTGGCTCCGCGTGGAAGAATTCTTCGGTTTGGTGCCGCTGCTCTCGGAACGGGCGTGGTCGACATGTGTTCTCTTGCGTGGTTGCGACATGGGGCGAGAGAGTGCTCTTGCACTTCTGTTTGGGTAGCTGGAAGTCGAAGCCCCGATGTTCCCCTGTACGTGGCGCGCCTTGCGGATGCGAAAACAATAGAAGTCGATGTTTCATGCTTGGAGGTGTCTGGTGATGACCACGTAGTCATCTTGGGCCGCTTTGGGGGCCTCTTGGACCATCTTGATGCCATCCTGGGGAGCCTCTTGAGCCGTCGTGGGCCATTCGGACGTTGGGTCGTCTTTCGGCTCTCTTGGAAGTCATCTTGGAGGCTATCTTGGGCGTGTGGAGGCAAACGTGAGCGTCGGAGAGGAAATTCAGGGGGTGGGGGGTGGGGCGTTTCTTTCAGGCAAGCTTGCAGTACGGGGTGGTGGTGGCCCTCGAAAGATTGAAGAACCCTTCGAGACAACAGACGAGCACTCTAACACGCCCACTCCGTGCAGGAGGCACCGTGGCGGACTATTGGACAGAGTTGGCGGGCGCGCGATGTATCTTGAACGTGTTTGACATGCGCGCCTGTTGCCCGCATGGGCTTATCCGACGGAGTTGCCAACAGCCCATTGCTTCCCTCTTGCTAGGTGCGCACTTTTTTACGTTTCGCGTATCCCCACCCGCCCAGTCAAAACCGACGCCCAGGCGAGTTGCCCTGATCAAGGACGTGGGGGAGAATACAGAGAATAAAGGGCTGGAGAACAAAGGCAGGGACATCGTCGTCGTCGTTGTCGTTGTCGTCGTCGTCGTCGTCGGAGCAGCAGGAGGAGGAGGAGGAGGAGGCGGAGGAGGAAGGCGAGGAGGAAGGAGGAGGCGAAAGTGGACAACGAGGAGGAAGAGGAGGACAGGGAGGGTGAGGAGGAGGTGGGGGAGTGGGAGGAGAAAGGACAGATGAGGAGGAGGAGGAGGCTGATAAGTAGTAGTAGCAGGAAGAGGAGGAGGAGATGGAGGAGGAGGAGGAGGAGGAGGAGGAGGAGGAGGAGGAGGAGGAGGAGGGAGGAGGAGGAGGAGGAGGAGGAGGAGGAGGAGGAGGCAAGAGGAGGAGGAGGAGGAGGAGGAGGAGGAGGGGAGGAGGAGGAGGAGGAGGAGAGCGGAGGCGGAGAAGGAGGAGGAGGAGGTGGAGGAGGGGAGGAAGGAGAGGGAGGAGGAGAACAAAGGCGAACAGACGAGCCCGAAGTCTCTTGCTGACCTCTCGGAGTCTCTCTGAATTCTCTCGGAGGTGGACCGGGGGAAACGGAGGATAAGGAGATGAGGAGGAAGAGGAGGAGAGGAGGAGGAGGAGGTGGAGGAGAAGGGAGGAGGAGGGGGGAGGAATCCGAGGAGGTTGAGGATGCGGAGGAGGAGGGGACGGAAGAGGTGGAGGAGAAGAAGAGGAGGAAGAGGAGGAGGAGGAGGAGGAGGAGGAGGAGGAGAATGGAGATGGTAGGATGTGAGGATGATGAGGAGGAAGAGGATAGAGGAGGAGGGGGAGGAGGAGGACGATACGGAGGAGGAGAGTAGGAGGAGGAGGAGGGACGAGGAGGAGAAACATGAGGACGAGGAGGGGGATGAGGAGGAGGAGGAGGAGGAGGAGGAGGAGGAGGAGGAGGAGGAGGAGGAGGAGGATAAGGTTGAGGAGGAGGAGGAGGATGAGGAGGAGGAGGAGGATGGAGGAGGAGGATGAGGAGTAGTAGGCGGATAAGGGGGAGGAGAAGGGTTAGGCGGACTAGGGGGAGGAACAAGGGCGACCATTCGAGTCTCATCGGATGTCTCTTGGGAGTTGTTCTGATGCCGATCGGAGCGTCTGGGGGGGGGGGGGGGGCATCTTGGCGGGCCCAGGGCCGTCTTTGAGCGTATTGAGTGCTTTGGGGGTCCTTTCGAGGCCTCTTGGAGGCCTCTTGTGAGCCTAGTGGAGGCCTCTTGGGCGCCTCTTGGGGCCGTCTGAGGTGCATCGTGTGACCGTCTCGTGGCGCTCTTGTGGACCTGTGGGGCGCTTGGGGGCCTCTTGGAAGCCTTTCGGGTGCCTCCTGGGCGCCTCTTGGGGCCATCTGGACGTCTCTCGGGCCCCCCCCTGGGAGCGCTCTTGGGAGCCTTGAGGACGCTCTTGGGGCCATGTTGAATGACACTGTGCTCTTGAGCGCTTTGGGGGTCGCCTTGGGGCTCTCTTGGACCTCTCTTGGGGCCCTCTTCGGCCATCATGGGGCCGCCTTGAGGCGTCGGACGGCTATCCAAAGCGAGCGGGCGACGATGCAGACATCATTGATTGTCCTTCGGCGGTTGAGGAATGTTGGCTTCTCGTGCGCCTGCTTGGGGGTCTCGGGGGCCTCTTGGAGCCTTCGTGGGGCGGTCTCGGGGACTCTTGGGGCAGCTTTGACGCCATCTTGAGCGACCTTGCGCTTTCGTGGGCCTTCTTGGGGGTCATCGTGGGCTCTCTGAGGTCCTCGTTGGGGCCGTCTTGGGCCATCTTGGACGCTCTAAACCCTCGCGGCCCCACCTGTCCAGGTCCAGGGGAGGTGGTAAGAGGGGGGGTACACCTCCCCCCCGAAGGAGAAGAATGGGGGTTGGAAGAAGAGCCTCCCGAGACCACCTTCGCCCATCGGGCTGGTGGGATTCTGGCAAGCGTTCGTCGGAAAACACATGTATAGTTGCTGAGAATATCTGCCTTCAAATGCTACACGCTCATGGGCGTTGTAATGCTTTTGGCATGCGGGCGCGGTAATTGCCGCTGTTACCAGCGCGTCGTCGGTTAATGTACCACTGTTTGCCATTTCTCTACGTAGTGTGGGACCTTTGTGTCTAATCGTCCAATGGGGGCATGCTTCGATGGCCATCGACTAGGCATACGACGTCCGCGCCCCTGTTCAGAGGGCGGCGGCCCTGGCATCGAGTTTGGAGGAGGACGAGGGCAACTAGGCTTTCCCACCTCTCGGGCGAGGACTGGCCGTCGCCTCAGTGGCGCGACGAGCATTCGCGCAGAGATGGCTTGAAGGGTGGTCGACTGGGGCGGCGAACATGGGAGGGTCGAAGGATGAGGAATAGGAGGAGGAACACCATTAGGAGTAATAATAACCTGAGGAGCTTCATGGAGAGAATCAGGAGGACGAAACCATGGAGGAGAGTCCGATCAGGGGGCCGTTCCAACCAACACAAGAGGGCAAGGCCGAGGAGGATGAGGAGGAGGAGAAAGAAGAGGCTGAGGAGGAAAGAGTAGTAGGATTAGGGGGATGCGGAGGAGGAGGATAAGGAGAACCAGAGCAATCCAAGAAAGCATACGTGATGCTACAGTACACCCGCCTGTCCCAAGTCCCCTCAGACGTCCCTGCACGCGTTCCTTTACACTGCACGACCCCCCCGAACGGCTTGAGCAGTTGGGTCTGCCAGTTTGGCAAAGACACCACGTTGAACCGGAATTGCGTCGCATCTGTCTGACGCTTGGCCAGGGGCGCGACACAATATTGATCATATAATTCAACGAGGTGTCTAGTGACACCCCCTTTCGACGACGCCCCCCCCCCACCTCCGTGTAGCTGCTGCGCATTTTTACAGTTGTGGCCATGAACTTCGGGGACGTCTCAAGCGACAGCTCCAGTGAAAGCGAGCCGCCGTGGTTCCGTGCAGCGCTACGTGTGGTGAAGCTTCATTTTTTAGTGTAACGAAGTCTCAGGCGATAGCTCCATTCTGAAACAAGGCAGTCCTTCATCTGGTCGAGCATGGCATAAACCCGAATGCGCACGGCGCTTAGGCGACGACCGCATGTTGAACAGGCAGCGCCCTCCATGTGTAAAGCTAGCGCGCACGTTTACAACACATGTGTGCGGACCCAATGCGAGCGCCACATTTGAAGACCACCCTCCTTCCATCCGCGAAGCTGCTGCAAGCGCCTCGGCGAGCACCGCAGTTTGGACACTATCTCTCCTCCTCCCGTGGTGCTGGTGCAGTTTTCGTACAAGTTGCGCGGTGCCAAGGCGAGAGCAACATTTTGAACAGACGCCGCCCTCCATCTGTAAAGCTAGTACAAACTGTACAGCGCACTTGCGCGGCTCCCAGGCGAGAGCAACATTTTGACGGCTACCCTCCTTCCATCCGTGGGGCTCTTGCACGCGTTCAAGACCAATGCGTGCGGCGCTTAGGCGAGAACCGCATGTTGAAAACGGACCGCCCTCCATTTGTAAAGCTAACGCACACGTTTACAACAAACGTGCGCGGCTCCTAGGCGAGAGCCACATTTGAAGACCACCCCTTCCATCCGTGAAGCTGTTGCAAGCGTTCAAGACGAATGTGCGCAGCGCCTCGGCGAGACGCGCATTTTGAACGCCATCCCTCCTCGTTCGATTAAGCTGCTGCGGTTTGCTTGACACATGTGCGCGGCGCTTAGGCGAGAACCGCATTTAGAATTCTATCCTTCCTCTTTCAGTGAGGCTGTGGCATGTTTTTACGAATGTGCGTGGAGCCAAGGAGAGAGCAACGTGTTGAAAAGGAATTGCTGCCCATCCGTGAATCGACTTCAAGCTTCTGAGACGAATGTTCGCGGCGCTAGGGCGGTAGCCACATCATGTTGCACTTGTTTCAGGCGGGTGCGCGCGGCATTAAGGCGACACCTAGTTATTCTTGCAAAGGATCCGTGCTCCATCGGTGAAGCTGTTGACGCTTTGAAAACAAATGTGCGCGGCGCAAGGGCGAGAGCAAGCTTTTGAGACCAACCTTTTCATCTTTGAAGCTGCTACGCCCTTCTAGGGCGAATGTGCGTGGCGATGAGGCGAGAGCTGCATTATGATCCCCCTCAATTCGTGAAGCTGGTGCAAGCCCCAAGCTTCAGGATCATAAGTGGTGAGGAAAGCTGAGGCCAAGCGCCTGACAAGGAACAGGGGTGGGGGAGGAGGAGGAGAACGACGAGGAGGAGGACGGGGGGGAGGAGGAGGCGAGGACATGGAGGTACCAGAGAGAACGAGAGAGAGAGAGAAAGAGAAAGAGAAAGAAAGAGAGAGAGAGAGAGCGGCCCTGATGGAAAGAGGTTTTTCCTTTCATGGGGACCAGGTAGGCCCAGACCTCCGATGTCTCGTTATTTCGACGGCGGGGGATTCTCAAGTGGCGGTTTGCTGCGTCCCATTTATCCAAAATCACACTCTCGCCCCGCCGCTGCGCACTTTTTTGAACACTGACATTCTCGCCTCGACGCCGCGCGCATTTGTTGGTTCAGAGGTGTTTTTTTTCAGGGGGGATGGGTGGTGGCGTGTCGTTTGCGTATTACTCGTGTCGGCGCAGTATAAGTGCTCTGGCCCTGATGACCCCCATTGGCATTGCATTGGCGTGGTTTGGCATAGGACTTGCGCTGCATTGTGTCGGCAGTGCGCTGGCCTTGCGCTTGCATTGCGCTGGCGACTTCCGTTGAAACCTCGACAGAAGGAATCTGGTGACAACCGCCATGGGAAGGATTCCTAGTACCCCCTCCCTGCAAGACCAATTCATATGGAATCCGGAACCATAAGGATCCCTATGTTCAATCTCTTTCCCCACGCACGCACAAACGGATTCCTGAACAAGTCCTCCACCGAACACATCCAATCTAAATCATCCACAGAAGGGTTTCTCGTGAAATGCTGGAAAAGGGATGAGTTTCGCCAGCATCGAATCGCATTGAATCGGGATTGGCATGCAACGACCACGTGCTAGCATTGCACTGGCATTGTGCCAAGGCAATGCCTTGGCTAGGACTTGCATAGGATTGCCTAGGCACTTGCAGCGGCCTGTTGATTTCCTCCACAGAAGGCTCCTACTGAAATCCTGCATTGCAGGATTCCTAGTTCAATCATCCACAGAAGGATTGCCATTGAAACGTAGAAGGCAAACTATTCATGGGTGCCCCTTGGTATTACATTGTCCCTGCGCTGGCAAAGCGCTGGCATATCACAAGCATTGCCTTGGAATCGACTTGGCACTGCATTTCTCTTGTATCCCCCTCGTACTGTTGAGGCCCTTTATAGAAGGATTTCAATAGAATTCTTCAGAAGGCCCCTACTGAAATCCTCCATCGCATGTTCCTAGCGCAGTCCCCCACATAAGGATTGCGATTGCAAGGTAGAAAGACGGATTCATCGGTGCCCCTTGGCATTGCGTTGGCCTTGCGCTGACAGAGCGCTGGCATAGCACAGGCATTGCCTTGGAATCGACTTTGCACTGCATTTCTCTTGAAACCCTTCATACAGGGATATCTATAGAATAGCTCCGCAGGAGGACTCTTACTGAAACTCTGAGCCTCTATAGTAGGATTCTTAGTTCAATCATTCACCGATTGAAATAGAGAAGGAAACATCTTCATTGGTGCCCCTTGGCATTGCAATGGCCTTGCGCTGGTGAAGCGCTGGCGCAGCACAAACATTGCCTTGGAATCGACTTGGCACTGCCTCTCTCTCGAAGCCCAGCATCTAAGGATTCCTATGCAATTCCTCCACAGAAGGGTCCGATTGAACTCCTCCGTAGCAGGATTCCTGGTTCTGTCCTCTACAGAAGGATTGCTATTGCAATCTTTTTTGACATTCCACTGGTGCACATTGGCATTGCAGTTGCCTTGCGCTGGCATAGCACATGCATTGCCTTGGAATCGATTTGGCACTGCATTTCTATCGAATCCCTTCATACACGGATTCATGCTGAATTCACCCACAGAAGGGCTCCGGCTGAAACCGTTTATTGCAGGATTCCTAGTTCAATCATCCACAAGGATTTATATTGAAATATAGAATAAAAGGGTTCACTGGGTGCCTCTTGGCATTGCATTGGCCTTGCGCTGGCAGGGCGCTGGCACAGCACAAGCATTGCCTTGGAATTGCGGTGGCACGCATTCCCCTTGAAACTCGAAACCCTGCAAAGAAGGAGTTTAAGTGAACTCCTCCACATAAGGTTCTTACTGAAACCCCAGAAGCAGGATTCCTAGTTCAATCATCCACAGAAGGATTTCTATTGGAATGTGGAACAAACGTTCACTAGTGCCCCTTGGCATTGCATGACCCTGCGCTGGCTTAGCGTTGTCATAGCACAACCATTGCCTTGGACTCGAACTGCATTGTATTCCCTTTCGTAGAGGGATTCCTATCCCATTCCTTCTTAGATGGCTCCAGCTGGAATCCCCACTAGCTGACGGGCTCCTATTGAAACCCTCTATGGCAGGATTCCTAGTGCACATCCACATACAGGGTTTCATTGAAACGTAGAAGAAAAAGGGTTCACTGGTGCCCCTTGGCATTGCATTGGCCTTGCGCTGGCAGGGCGCTGGCACAGCACAAGCATTGCCTTGGAATTGCGGTGGTATGCATTCCCTTTGAAACCTTGCATAGAAGGAATTCGAGTGAATTCCTCCACAGAAGGTTCTTATTGAAACCCCAGAAGCAGGATTCTTAGTTCAATCATCCACATAAGGATTTCTATTGAAATATGGAACACACATTCACTGGTGCCCCTTGATATTGTATGACCTTGCGCTGGCAACGCGCTGGCATAGCACAAGCGTTGGCTTGGACGTGAATTGCATTCCATTCCCCTTGAAGTCCTTCATAGACGAATTCTTTTCAAATTCCACTTCAGATGGCTCCAACTGAAATCCCACATAGCAGGAGTCCTATTCAATCATCCACAGCGAGATTTCTATTGACATAGAGAAGGGAAGTAGGTTCATTCCTTTCGCGTTGAATACCGTTGAATGTGGGTTGACATTGCACTGGCCAAGTGCTGGCGTTGCACTGGCATTGTGCTGGCGTCGCATTGGCACGGGCATGGCGTAGACTTTCATAGCACTGGTGTTGCTTGGCATTGCATTGGCCTTGCGCTGGCAACGAGCTAGCGAAGCATTGGCATTAATTAGCATTGCATTCCGACTGAAGCCCTCCACAAACAAAGGTTTTGATTTAACATGATCCACATGATGATTTCTATAGAAAGCCTCCACCGGAAGGCAGCATAGCATTGATGCCTTTTGGCGTTGCGATGGGCCTTGCGCTGGCAAAGCGCTAGCACAGCAGTGCCAGTGCCTTGGCATTGACTTGGCGTTGCGTTCGTATGGAAAGTGTACAACAATTCCGCATCGAAACCCTCCACAAACAGATTTCTCTTGCAATCCTCCACAGAGAGATTCTTAGTGAAATTCTACACAAGAAGGGTTCCCGTTGAAACACTCCACAGAAGGACTCCTGCGAAATCCTTCGCGCAAGGATTCTTCTGGAAACGCCCGCAGAACGATTCCGATTGGAATCCTCCACATCAGGATTTCCATTGAAATCCTCCATCGAAGGATGTCCATCATCCTTCACATAAGGATTCCGGTTGAAATCC
Source organism: Prorocentrum cordatum (assembly GCA_963575745.1). Lineage (NCBI taxonomy): Eukaryota > Dinophyceae > Prorocentrales > Prorocentraceae > Prorocentrum > Prorocentrum cordatum. Next base: position 397,830 of record CAUYUJ010020259.1, read on the forward strand.
CAAATATGAAAGCTTGCTATGGAAATTTTCGACATAATGATTCCTATTGAAATCCTCCACAGAAATTCCAATTTAAACCGTCCACAGAAGGTTTCCTGTTGAAGTGCACAAGAGGAACGACTCATCGCTTTCGCATTGAACTGGCATTGAACCCGAATTGGCATTGCGTTGGCCATGTGCTGGCATAGTGCTTGCATGCGGTGGCACGGACCTAGCATGGAATTGGCACCGCATTGGTGCTCCTTGGCCTTGCGTTGGCTTTGCGCAGGCACAGCGCCAGCATGGCACTGGCATTGCGTTGGCATGGAATTGGCATTGCATTCCTGTTGAATCCTTCACAGGAGGACTCCTTCTGAAACCCTCTACAGAAGGATTCCCAGCGAAACCCTCCACATAAGGGTTCTCATTGAAAATTCCACAATATGGATTCCGACTGAAACCCTCCACATAAGGATTCCTGTTGAAACCCTCCACAGGAGACCTTCTCTGAGGCAGTCTGGCACCATGTGTGAATGCTGGGGGAGGAGAGGGGGGGGTGGGGGCAAAAAATCGGTTGAGCATGTTGTCAACATTTTTGTTGTTGTTTCCCCCCCACACACACCCCGCCCATCCATCCCCCCACATGCGCCACCACATGCGGCGTGGACGGTTCCTCCCTCTCCCTCTCCCTACCTCCCCTCCCGCCTGGGGCTCGAACCTCTACAAGTCCGCTTCACGGAAATGTGTGCGGCGTCGAGGCGGGAATGTCGTTTTTGAAAAAGTGTGCTCGGCGCCTAGGCGAGAGTGTGATTTTTAGAGAATTTGGGCTCCCAGACCGCCACTTGAGAATATCCCGTTTTCAGTTTTTTCCCACTCGGAGTCACCGTGCTTCTGGAACACTTTCCAGGCTCCTGTATTTTGTCCGAGATCTTTCGGATTTGTTCGATTGTCTCAGAGCTTAGACACGGCCCCCACGGGTAGCACATGCCTAAACAAGTAAGTCTTGATTTGTTGAAGACGTTTGGAGGTCTGGGGACGAGGTGGAGGTTGGAGGAGGTTGGAGGAGGAGGCGGAGGAGGAGGAGAAAGAGGAGGAGGAATAATCTGTGGAGGAGGAGTAGAGATCGTGGAGTTGGCCAGATGGAGAAGTGCCTTTGGAACGAGGCCTCCCCGCCTGGCCCGGAAGCGCCGCGCAGAACGAGATGCCGGTCCGGTTCGCCGAGCGGATCCGGGTCATCGAGGGCATCAGGCACTGGAGGGCGATACCCGAGCTGGTGGAGGCGAGCTCCTCCTCGCTCTCCTCCCGCTCTTCCTCCAACTCCTCCTGATGCCCCTCCGAAAGAACTCTTCCTCCAGCTTCTCCGTGCGTGGTAGATCCCAGAGGCTGCGGCCTCAGCCACCTGGTCTCAGGTAGGCCCAGACGCTTGTGCGCAGCGGTGGTCGTTTGTTCGTTTGTTCTGCAGTGCACATTATGTACATTACTCTCCTCTCTCCCCTGACTCTGTCCAGAGATGTTCTAGACGCTTCGCGTAACCCACGCAGTACACGTCGTCTAGGGCGGTTGGAGCCTGGCGCCCCACTGGCGACTCGCTCCTCGGGCCTCGCGCCTGCCCCCACTCAGAATGACGGACTCGGTTGCTCAGGTACACGTCTTGTCACTGTGTGGGCCGTGCCTCATGGCAGGCATCGAATTCCTGGACATTTTGTCCAGTGCATGTGCTCGAGCTTCCCAGGATGCCCCCCGCCGTCAGTCCCCCCACTGCCTCGCGGCTGCTTTGTGAGTGGGCCGGCCGGCTAGTGCGCCTCTTGTAGCTAATTAGGCTTGCCCGTTGGCCCGGACACCCTGCCCGCCGCCTGCCTCTTCGCTCGCGGCCGCGACCGAAAAAGTAACCCCAGCAGTCCATCCAGAAATGATGCCCAGGTGAGTTGCCCTGATCAGGGATGTGGAGGAGAATGCAGTGGAGTAAGGGGTTGGGGAAGCCGTCATGCCCCACGAAGGGGAGGATGGAGGAGGAATCGTAGGAGGAGGAGGAGGAGGAGGAGGAGGAGGAGGAGGAGGAGGAGGAGGAGGAGGTGGAGGAGGACGTCGACGACGACGACGACGAGGACGAGGAGGTGGGGAGGGCGGAGGGGGGACGAGGAGGAATAGGTGGATGAGGATGAGGAGGGTAAACAGGATAAGCAGGATGCCTCCAGTCTCTTCCTCTACCGTACAGAAGAGACCTGTCATGGCCCAGGGGCCCTCATCCAAACGGCCTCCCCGTGGTCGGGTGCTGGCCCTTCCACATGCGGTTCCATCTGTCCTGTGCAGTGGCTCGGCGGCCCTCGCACTCGCTCCTGTCGAGACCCTGCCAACGCTGTTGGGCGTAGCAGGCACAGACTCTGACGCATAGCCTTGTATCACCGAGCGCGTTCCACTACTCGCAAAGTGCATACTCGCAAACGTCAGAAAAAAAAAGGTTTCCCTCAGTGTAGTGTATCGTAGATCCCTCGCGGCGGTGCGAGTAGTTACTTTGCGAGTAGTGGAACGCGCTGGTCCACTGTAGGATTTTGAGCAGGTGCCGGTTTCTCCGTGCCAGCTCTGCCCTGAGAGCCGCGTCTCGGCCCTCAGGTTGTCCTCCCGACCTGGCCGAGGGGCGTCCAGCCCATTCAGCGGCCCCCATCGCTTCTTCCCCGAGCCCCCGACGACGCTCCACGACCCCAGTATCCGTCCCACCTGTACTCGGGGCCTGCAGCGGCTCGTCCTTGACCGTGTCAAGTACCTCCGATGACAGGGCTAGGACTTTCGCAACGAACTGCAAAGTGCTATGGGCTTCCTTAAGCGTGCGCAGATCATCCTCTACGTGCCATTCTGGGTATGCTAGCGAAGCTGCTCCTAGCTTCGTACCTCTGCCCGCGACCTCATTGCCCCGGAAGTGTTTCGACTACCGTGGCGTGTGCCCCTCCTTTTGCTGTGGTCCGCCTGTAGGCCCAGTCCGAATAACTCCAACGCAAGGTGCCAGGCCCGTTTTTTCGCATCTTGGAGGGTATTGATCAAATAAGAGGTGTGTGTGTGTGTGTGTAAATTACACTCCCCCCCAGAGTACCCGAATGGGCCCCAAACCAACACACCATATCAATGGTGCTTGCCGTCTCGCCGAGGCCGCCCTGGACGCTCCAAAGGGTCGCGCACACCCGCGTCCAGGTCCAGGGGGAGGGGGTAGGGTGCGGGGGGTAAACCCCTTCCCGAATGGGGAAGAGGGAAGAGGAAAGATGGGAAAGGAAACGCTCTAAACACTCAGGCCCAGAGGGCTGATGGGATTCGGCCCTCTCCGCGCGTAATTTTTTGCACATGACTTCGAGCATTTGGTTTTCTTATGGTTCTGGTGCAATCCGGTTGTCTTTGGTGTTAGAAAATGTTGTTCCCGCTGCAGCGTGGGTCTCATTTTTGGATCGGCGTTTTTTCTTATGGTTCAGGATGACGCTCTCGCCCTAGCGCGGGCACTTTTCTGGATCCGAGTCTTTTTTCACCGTTGCCGCCCCCCTCATTTCCCTCCTCCGCCTTCCCCTGGTCCTTCTGTTTTTCCCGCTCCTGCTTCTGCTGTTCGTCCTCGTCCTCCTCCTTCCTCATCCTCCTCCTTTTCCTCTTGCTCATGCTCTGGCTCATCCGCCACCTCATCCTCGAAGGTACGCAGCCTCTATTTGATTCGATCGCGCATAAACGATGGGGTCCTCTTTGGAGTTCCAAAGCCGCTATGACACGCGACGGCGGATACAGAATCCACAGAGGAATGGGAAGCG
>CAUYUJ010020259.1:406587-439087 GCA_963575745.1 Prorocentrum cordatum
GTGTTCGTTGTGGTGGTTGTAGGTTGGTGTGGTTGTGGTGGTGGTGTGGTCGTTTGTGGTGGTGGTTGTGGTGGTGGTGGTGTGGCCTTCGGCTCTTCCCGCCACCGTGTTTTGTCTTGGTGCCAGAGTTCTAATGGATGCCTCTTGAGGTATCGTCAGAAGGGTCTCGGGGGCGTCTGAGGAGTATGTGTGAAGCCTCGAGGACCTTCCTAAGGGCCTCTTGGTGGCTTCTGGGGGGCGAGGGCTCGATACAGCGATTTGTGTGTTGTCTCTGTGGCCTCTGGGTCCTCTCTGGTCATCGTCGTTGCGTCCCCGCCGTCGGCGCTGCTGGCCGCCAAAAGCGCCGGCGCGGCGCGGCGGGGGGTGGGGTGGAACCCCTTTTCCCCTTGGGGAGGGGGGGGGGGGTTCGGGAGGGGGGGGGTTAGGGGGAGGGGGGTCCTTTTGGTTCTGATCGACGGCGCTGAGTGTTTGGGGGGGGCCCACCCCCCGTTTCGAAACGCGCTGCCGAATGTTCCCAAGGCAAGCGCCCGTGCAACGCGCTCTCTCATATGTATGTATGTATGTATGCGTGTATGTATGTATGTCTGTCTGTCTGTCTGTCTGTCTGTCTGTCTGTATGTATGTATGTATGTGTGTATGTATGTACAGTATGGAGCCCTTGGTCATCGGGCCCCCAAGTGGTGGATATGTCTGGTCTGGGCCTCGTGAAAGAGGAGGAGGAGGAGGAGGAAGCTCAAGCGACTGGGGGAGGAGGATGATCCAGACGACGATGAGGAGGAGCTAATTGAGGTGATCGCCAAGCAAAAGCAACACGCGACAACTGGTGGATGCGAGGAGGAGGAGGAGGAAACGGTGGATGAGGCGGAGGAGGGGAGGGACATGAGGAAGCTCCGAACAAGCTTTGGCGAGTAGGAGGAGGCTTCGGAGGGAGGAGGGGGAGGAGGGAAGTGAAGGAGGATGAATAGGTGTTGGGGGAGACAAGAAAGGGAGAATCTGAGGATGTTGGTGATGATGAGGAGGAGGCCGAGGAGGGTGACGATGCTGATGATGATGATGCTGGTGGTGGTGCTGATGATGATGACGACGATGATGCTGATGATGATGTTGATGCTGTTGTCGATGATGATGATGATGCTGCTGATGATGATGGTGATGCTGATGAATGATATGCTGATGATGATGATGGTGGTGGTGGTGGTGTGGAGTGGTGGTGATGAGGAGGAACAGCAGCAGGGTAAGGAGGAGCTGGTGGAGGAGGAGAAGCAGCAGCAGGAGGAGTAGGGAATGGAGGAGGGGACGGATGACGAGGATGATGATGATGCTGATGATGCTGCTGATGATGCTGATGATGGTGATGCTGCTGCTGCTGCTGCTGCTGATGATGATGATGATGATGATGATGATGATGATGATGATGATGCTGGTGGTGATGATGAAGCTGAAGGCGACGACGACGATAATCAAACAACAGCAACACACGACAACTGGTGGATGCGAGGAGGAAAAGAAGGAGGAAGCGGTGGATGAGGAGGAGGACGGGAGGGAAAGGAGGAAGCCCCGAACAAGCTTTGGCGAATAGGAGGAGGCTTTGTTGGGAGGATGGGGAGGAGGGAAGTGGAGGAGGAAGAGTAGGTGTTGGGGGAGGGAAGGCAGGAGGAGTATGAGGATGGTGATGAGGAGGACGACGAAGAGGGTGATGATGAGGAGGAGGATGATGATGCTGATGCTGATGCTGATGCTGATGATGATGATGATGATGATGATGATGATGGTGATGATGCTGCTGATGATAATGACGGTGATGCTGCTGATGATGATGACGATGCTGATGATGCTGCTGATGCTGATGAGGATACTGTTATTGATGGTGGTGGTGATGATGATGACCTAGAGGAGGATGATGATGATGAGGAGGAGGAGGAGGAGGAGGATTGACTAGGAGGAGGGGGAGGCGGAGGAAGGGGAGGTCACGATGAGGATGAGGAGGAGGCGGAGGAGGAGAACGCGAGGCATGGGGATGGAGGACAGCCGCCGCCAGGGCGCGGAAGCAAAGACGAGGGGAGAACAGCAAGAGAGCCTTGGCTATCACGAGGACGACCATGATGGTTAACTCAGGACTAGTTAGAAGGACTCACGTGCGGGGTCCTACCGAATGTTATTTGTTTATCTATATCTGCCTCTTTTTCTGCTTGTCACTGTGCCTCGCCTCCTTCCTTCTCCCCTTCTCCTTTCCATCTGGTCTCTCCTTCTCCTCACCCCTGGCTGCTTTTTCCGGGCGCCCGCCCATCGCAAACTTTCTGGCCGTGTCCCGCTCAGGTGCACGAGATCCATATGCGGGCTTTCCGGCTGCTTCTGGGGGTGAAGAGAGACATGGGCCTTCGCGAGTTTACGGAAGCGATCGACGGGATCGTGAGGGAGCAGAAGGAGCCGCGAGGTCTTCTCCTCACCGTTGTCCTCGCAGGTCCAGGAGGATGCGCGGGAAGAGAAGGCGGATGTTGAGGTGGAGGAAGGGGGAGTAACGAGGAGGAGAGGAGGAGGAGGAGGAGGAGGAGGAGGAGGAGGAGGAGGAGGAGGAGGAGGAAGATGAGAGAGAGGATATTAAGGAGGAACAACACAGTCTGGACGTTTCGCTGTGCACCGTGCTCTTCATCGAGTGCCACATGGAGTTCCCAGGATGAAGGGCAGGTTTGAGATGGACGGGTTGGCCACTTTATCCCGTCACGTCCCTGCAGTCCGCTAGTGGCGTCAGGACATCTGCCGCTTCCACATCATCACGTGGGAGGGTGCCAGGACCGTCTCCCGTTGCGCACACGCGGCCAAGCTCAGGTGCCAAGCGCATAATTGTCCCCCAGGCTCAAGGGGAGTGTGCCAGGAGCAGATGTGGCTACTGCGCCCAGGGCCCTTCAGGATCAAGCCAGCAACTCGCGCACCCCGCACCAGTGCCCTCGGACTCAACCAGCGACAAAGCGATGCGGCGTGCTGTAGTCCAGGCGCCATGATTCTGCGAAAAGCTTGCTTACCGCTTTGTCTTCGAACCGTGTCAGCCATAATCCGAATCTGACTACCGCTCCTGCCGGGGGGAACCTGGGCCATTGGGAGGGAACAAACATTGCAGGTTTGATTATTTTGGCGATGGGCGTCGAGGAGCGCGGGCACCACGTTGGGGGTCGGGCGATTTCATGGCGGGGGGGGAGGACGCCCCTTGAGGAGGGTTCCAACAATGATGCCGAGGGGCTCGATGGGGGCAGGCGGAATAGTGGTGGGCATGCGTCGGAACAGGCGCCATTGGTCTGTGACTGCCGGGAATCTGCGGTAGATAGCTCTTGGCCTCCAAGCGCGGGGAGTTTCTCTACCACAGCTGCCCCTCGACGCCACGTTGGGGGGGATGGGGGGGGCAAGCGCCGATTCCCTTGCTGCCGGCCCAGGCCCCCTTCCCTGATCCCTCGCCTCTGCTCTGGGCTGGATTCCTTCCGCCATCCCCTACTGCCCAGTTTTGGAGAGATCAAGCCGGTTCGGATAAAGGGGATGGCTCGGTTGCATTGGTCGGAAAGCTCGCGACGGAAGCAGGGCCCAACCCAGGCTCTGTCTTTTTCTCTTGCGAAGGTTGTCGCGAAATTCTGTTAGCTGACTTGGAACTTGCTTTACATTCCAGCTTCCGCCATCGCCATGCACACCTTCACGGCGACCTGGACTGCGTCTAGAGCGCAAAGTCTTCGAGCTTGCAGCCAGCATCCGCTGCGTCGGGCACATGTTACTGTTTCGAATGCCAGATGCCAGCACCGTCCTGCAATGGAGTTGAGCGTCGTCGACAGAGACTTGCCCGTGACACCTCGCGCGCACACTCAATTCAGGCCTTCAGATGGCTCAGGATGCCTCTGGCCTTTGAGAGGCTGTCTGTCCGCCGCAAAAAAAATACACAGACACCCTCCCATGGATTGCTCCTGGGCCTCAGGGGAGGGTGGCGGTGTACAGATCACCACTGGGAGAGCCAGCGACTCTGCACACCGCCGCTCTCCCTGCAGGTCTGTGCAAAGTTCGTCGAAGGGTGTGTGCGTGTGGGTGTGTGCATACACTCCAGGCGATGCTTAAGAAAACTCAAGTTTTCGGCCAGAGTCTCGGTTATTCTTAATGTTTCAATGTAAATCCTAACATTTGAATAGACATTCTGGGCTTGATTTCAAATTCTGAGACTATGAATTTCTTAACCCATGATTTCTTAAGCATTTCGCAGGGTGTACACTTTCGTGGCGTGCGTCTCAGTCTTCGCCGCGCCCCCGCCGCCCTCTGAGACGGCCTGCCCCCCTTCGCGCGCCCCCCTCGGCGCGCCGCCGGCCCGTGCGGAGACTTGTGGTCCGAGTCGCTGGCCCCGCGGGCCAGAGGCTCACCGCCCACCAAACCACCCCAACCCAACCCGAAGGCCCCAATTTGCCCTCCATTTCCAGTGGGGGGGGGGTCCGGGGACATCGAAAAAACACATGGAACCCGTACCCCCCCCAACCCGAAATTCGGGTCAAATTCGAGTCTTCGGGTTGGGTTGGGGTGGTCTGGTAGGTAGTCAGAGGCGTGCTGAGATCTCCGGGTGACTGGCTCGGAGTTTTCCACTTCGCGCGCGCGGGGGCCGCCCCGGCGGGGTGCCCGGCCGAGGGATGCCCCGGCGGGGTGGGAGATCAGAGCCGGCTTTGCTGCCCGGGCGCCGCCCTCGGGCCTGCCGGTAGAAGCTCCAGGAGGTGCCCAGGACACCACAGGATCCCTCCAAGGCGCCCACTTTGGCCCCCCGACCGCCCAAGAGCCATCCAAGAGCACTCCCCAGAGGGCCCCAAAATGCAACATTCCTCGATCTGCCTTCGGTTGTTTCAGAATTTTGACATTCTCGCCTGTGCAGCCTCTTGACGCTCAAAGATGGCCTAAGGGGCCTCCAAGAACGCCGTAAGACGGCCCAAGAGGCCCCCTAAGCGGGCTCCAAGACGGTCCTAGAGAGCCCAAGACGGCTCAAGAGGCCTCCAAAAACGGCGCAAGAGGCCCCGATGATGGCTCCAAGGAACCCAGATGGGGCACCCGAGCGGACGTTTCGAGCCTTCGGCCCCAAGAAGCCCCCAGGCGGCTCCAAGGGGCCCCCCAAAGGCCTCCGAGAGGCCCCGAGAGGCCGCCAATAGACCCTCAGGAAGCCCTAAGAGACTCCAAAGATGCTCCCAAGAGGCTCCCCAAACGCTCCCAAGAGTCCCCAGAACTGCCCTCCAGAAGCCCCCGAGAGCGCTCCGAAGAGACCCCAAAAAGCATCCCTGAGGACTCCGACCCACAACCTAGCCATGTCGTCGAGCGGTAGACGCCAGAACCCCACTACAAGCTTCAAAGCAACTGCTTCACATCCATGCCTGCTGTCGCCACGCTTCCAGGAACAAGACCACCGCCAAGCAGTGCCGCATGGGCCACGACCGTGCTGGCAAGCGCCAGCGATGGCAAAATACGGGCCGGCGGAATGAGCGAAGCGATTCGAGTCAATGCGTGTGGTTCACGTTGGATCTCCGTGTTTGAAAATGTACAGGTCTCAGTCCGCAAGGGTAATTACTGATTCTTGCAAATCTCATGTTGAGAAGTAGTCATCAGATGTTCAGCGAGAGGAGGAGGACGAAGCGGACGATTTTGAGGTACAGGAGAGTGAGGACGTCCGTAACCGTGTTGACGCAATCCGGTCTGGCCCGAATCATTTTGGATCGAGTCGTTCTGGGATGAAGCCCTCGAGGTTCAACTGGTTCAGGATCTCCTTGTATGCCGGCCACCCAGCGAATATCGCTACAAGGTGGATCCTCCCTGGAAGCGGCGATAAAAAAGAGCGGCAGGACAAAACAATGGAGCGCAGCGCTGGGATTTTTCCGCGAAGCGTCTCGTTCAAGTTTGGAGATCAGTCCATGCCATTATGTTGCCACTATCAGCGCATGCGGTAAAGGCATGCAGTGGGAGCGGGCGTTGGCGCTGCTCAGCGAGATGTGGGAGGCGAAACTGGAGCCCACCGTCATCTGTACAATCCGCTCGCGGCGCGTGCGAAACTTGCGAGCAGCTCGAGATCCTGGCGTGCCTCGGGGCGCTCCACGACGGCTCCAGAAGGTCCCCCCATGGCCCGCGACGGCCTCAGATGGCCTCAGGACAGCTCTGATGCGCTCAAGAGGACGGCAGGACGGCCCAGGAGGTCCCGAAGCAAGCCCTATGACGGCTCAAGAGGGCTCGAAGACCGGCCAGGACTCTCCGCGGACGCCCCACGAGGACCCCGATGACAGCCCCACGAGGCTGAAGTGGCCCCCCCAAGAGAGCCCCACGACGTTCCCAGGAGCTGCCCAAGAGTGTCGAAAGCGGGCTCCGAGCCGGCCCAAGACTCCCAACATGGCCCAAAGACTTCACGAAGCCCCCGAGACGGCCCAGGAGTGCCCTCGAATGGCCGTCCCGTGATGCCCTACAGCCTCCCAACAGACTCCGACAGTTTCCAAGGAGCTCCTACGAGAGCCTCCAGCCCCAACATCTTTCGCCGTTCCTGGTTTTTCAGAAGGCCCAAGGAAAACCTCAGACCCCGCAGAGTTCCCAGACCTTTCCTGGATGCTCCACGGCCTCTCAAGCGACTCCGATAGTTCCCAAGGAGCTCCCAAGCGAGCCATGACTGGGCCCCCCTGACCCCCCAAAGAAAACCCGAAACCTCAAACAACTCCCAGAAATACCTCTCACCCAGTTGTCCTCTCTTCTCTTCTCTTATTTTCTCTTCTCTTCTCGTCTCGTCTCGTCTCGTCACGTCTCCTCTCCTATCTTCCCTTATCTTCCCTTCTCTTCTCTTCCCTTATCTTCCCTTCCCTTCTCTTCTCTTCTCTTCTCTTGTCTTCTCTTATCTTCTCTTCTCTTCTCTTATCTTCTCTTCTCTTCTCTTCTCTTCTCTTCTCTTCTCTTCTCTCCTCTTCCTATTCTCTTCTCTTCTCTTCTCTTCTCTTCTCTCCTATTTCATTATCACATATTAGATGTTCTTCACTTCTGTCATATCCCCTCCTCTTCTCTGTTTTCTCTTCGTTTTATTCCCAACCCTCCTGCGTTGGGTACTCGTTTTGAATAGAGCACTGCGGTCTCCGTTCTCCTCCTCCCGCCCCCCCTCTCTTCCCTCCTCCTCTCCTCTCTTGCTTGCCTTCTCCTCCTCTTTTCGCTCCTCCTCTTCTCTTCTCTTGCCTTTCACGTCATCCCTGGCGGGCTGCGATCTGCGGAACTGTCACCACTTTCGAGGGCTGCTGGTGGGTCCAGCGGAGTGAGGCACCACGGGGACTCAGATTAGACCTCGCCATCCCTGGGGGGGGGGCTGCGATCTGTGAAACTGTCGCCACTTTCGAGGGCTGCTGGTGGGTCCAGCGGAGTGAGGCACCACGGGGACTCAGATTAGACCTCGCCATCTCTGGGGGGGGGCTGCGATCTGTGAAACTGTCACCACTTTCGAGGGCTGCTGGTGGGTCCAGCGGAGTGAGGCACCACGGGGACTCAGATTAGACCTCGCCATCTCTGGGGGGCTGCGATCTGTGAAACTGTCGCCACTTTCGAGGGCTGCTGGTGGGTCCAGCGGAGTGAGGCACCACGGGGACTCAGATTAGACCTCGCCATCTCTGGGGGGCTGCGATCTGTGAAACTGTCGCCACTTTCGAGGGCTGCTGGTGGGTCCAGCGGAGTGAGGCACCACGGGGACTCAGATTAGACCTCGCCATCCCTGCTGCGATCTGTGAAACTGTCGCCACTTTCGAGGGCTGCTGGTGGGTGGTTGAGTGAAACCACCAGCGGAGTGAGGCACCACTCAGATTAGACCTCGCCATCCCTCTGCGATCTGTGAAACTGTCGCCACTTTCGAGGGCTGCTGGTGGGTCCAGCGGAGTGAGGCACCACGGGGACTCAGATTAGACCTCGCCATCTCTGGGGGGGCTGCGATCTGTGAAACTGTCGCCACTTTCGAGGGCTGCTGGTGGGTCCAGCGGAGTGAGGCACCACGGGGACTCAGATTAGACCTCGCCATCTCTGGGGGGCTGCGATCTGTGAAACTGTCGCCACTTTCGAGGGCTGCTGGTGGGTCCAGCGGAGTGAGGCACCACGGGGACTCAGATTAGACCTCGCCATCTCTGGGGGGCTGCGATCTGTGAAACTGTCGCCACTTTCGAGGGTTGCTGGTGGGTCCAGCGGAGTGAGGCACCACGGGGACTCAGATTAGACCTCGCCATCCCTGTGTGAAACTGTCGCCACTTTCGAGGCTGCTGGTGGGTCCAGCGGAGTGAGGCACCACGGGGACTCAGATTAGACCTCGCCACCCCTGGGCGGCTGCGATCTGTGAAACTGTCGCCACTTTCGAGGGCTGCTGGTGGGTGGCCAGCGGAGTGAGGCACCACGGGGACTCAGATTCTGACCACGAGCAATGCTCGCGTGCCCTTGCTCTGCGGTTCGTGCCACGTGGCGCTGCGACTCGAGCTGGCGGTCGTCCTTCGGACCCGCAGAAACATCTGCTGAGCTCGATGAGCTAGGGGAACTACAGGAAAGAAGTGCAGGAAACGGAGGCCGGTCATGCACTCGCCGATACCTCGTTGCTCTGTCATCGTCTTTGCTGTTGCATGATCCTTATCTGGCCTGCCGGCGCCGCGGCTCGAGCTGGCGGTCGCCCTTCGGGCCCGCGGGAACATCTTCTGAGACAAGTGGACGCCGCCGCCTTACTTGCAGGCAGCGCATTGCATTCGCGGACAGCAGCATGGCAGACCGCAGTGAGATCCTCAGTCGCGTGGTGTTGCCAAGCCTGGTGGAGACGCGCGTGATCGACCTGAAGTCCCAATCGCGCGTGCACTGTACCTGCGTGGCGTTCAGGCACGCGCGTGATGCTGCTCGCTCCGCGTTCAACCAGTACGTCGCCAGTGCAACTTTGGACGATGGACAACCGATTGATGATGCGCGACCCCGGCCTTGAGTTTCTTTCCCGCGGGCCGCCCGCAGACCTGGCGGCGCGCCTGCGAGCGTTCAGCTCCCGCGCTGAAATGTGCGGGAAGGAGGCGGAGAAGCTAGCGGGCGAGCTACGCCTCGCTCGTTCCTTGCACTCTAAACAAGTTTTATCATGTGGAACTCTGCGACGACATGGCGCAGGCAGCGCTGCGGGTTTAGCTCGCGCTTGAAAAACGCGGCAGTCTTCTGTCTCCTCCCGCCACTTTCATCGTCGTCCTATTCCCCGCCTCACCTTCTCCATGCATGCTGCTGCTTCCGCGATGGCCTTTCGCCCCCCCGCCCTCCATTCCATCCCTCTCCTACCCCTCGTTCCCGTGCCCGTTCTTCTTCGATCCTGGGGCCTCAAGCCTCGTTCTTTCGATCGTCGTCCTGTGAATCGTTCAACGCATGCGCGTCCCATGTAGCTTGCGCAGCAAATCGCCGCGTCTACACTGTCGTTGTTCCTGCTAATGTTGGCATATTCCTCTTGCCATTTGATGCACGTGGGTTGGGTGCGTCGCAGGGTAGTTATATTGGCTGATGTTATAGTATATTATCATTTCGTGTATACCCTTCTCTTCTTTTAGCTTGTATCATGATATATTCTCGTCTCTTCAGTCCGTTTCTCCTAGCGTCTCCATGTTCCCGTCCTTTCCCTCCTCTTATCGTATATGAACTGATTTTGCCATATCCATTATTCTCTTATGTTGTATGATCTTATCGTCGTTTCTCTTCTCTTATCACAGCACCTCGTATCTTCTCTTCTCTTCTCTTCTCTTCTCATCTCTTTTCTTCTCTTTTCTTCTCTTATATTCTCTTGTCTTGTGGTATGTTCTCTTCTCTTCTCCTCTCTTCTCTTTTCTTCTCTTATCTTCTCATATAGTATCTTCGTTTCTCTTACTTTATAATATAGTGTACTGTCTTGCCATCTCTTCTCTTAGCTCATCATCAAGTTTCTTCTCTTCTCGTCGCTTCTCTTCTCTTGTCTTCTTTTCTCTTCTCGTCTCTCCTCTTCTCTTCTCTTCTCTTCTCTTCTCTTCTCGTCTCGTCTCTTCTCTCCTCTCCTATCCTCTCCTCTCCTCTCCTCTCCTCTCCTCTCCTCTCCTCTCTTCGTCTCTTCTCTTCTCTTCTCTTCTCTTCTCTTCGCTCCTCTTCTCTTGTCTTATTTTCTCTTCTCGTCTCTTCTCTTCTCTTACCTTCTCTTCTCGTCTCGTCTCTTCTCTTCTCTTCTCGTATCTTCTCTTCTCTTCTTTTCTCTTCTCTTCTCGTCTCTTCTCTTCTTTTCTCTTCTCTTACCTTCTCTTCTCTTTTTGCCTCCTTGTCTTATCTCACATTCTAGACGCTTCGCGTATCCCCACCAGCCCGTCCAGAAATAGGCCCCAGGGGAGTGGAGGTGATGAGGGAAGCGGGGGAGCATGCAGAAGAACACAGGGCGGGTACGCCGCCATATGCCCCAAGAGGGGGAGGATGTAGGAAGAGTCGTCGTCGTCGGAGTAGGAGGAGGAAGAGGAGGAGCAGGAGGATGAGCAGGAGGATGAGGGGGAGGAGAGGAGATGGAGGAGGGCGAGGACGAGGAGGACGAGGAGGGGAAGGAGAAGGAGAAGGAGGAGGAGGAGGAGCAGGAGGAGGAGGAGAGGGAGGGGGAGGAGGGAGGAGGAAGAAACAGAGGACAGAAGAGGAGGATGACAATGGCGAGCTTGGGGGCCCCTTGGGCCGTCTTTGAGGCCTCTTGGCGGTCCCGTGGGCCTCTCGCGTATCTCGGGGCGCCTTATGGAGCCTCTTGGGGATCTCTTGGGAGGCTCTTGGAGGCCTCTTGGGCGCCTCGTGGGGCGTCTTGGGGCTCTCTTGGGGCGCTCTTGGGGCGCTCTTGGGAGCCTTCGGGCCGCTTTTGGGGCCATCTTGGACGATATCTATCAAAGAAGGGGTGGTCGTACATTAGCCCTGCCCCTCTAGAGTGCCTCGAATCGCCTCTTGGGCACCCCAAGAGGCCAAAATCCTTCCCAAACCTAGGGGAAATCAATGTTTTGTGCTTTCTCGCCTTTTCGCTCTTGGAGCCGTCTTGGGCCATCTTGTACGCCCCAACGACCCGCGGAACCATCCGTTCAGGTCCAGGGGAGGGGGTAGGGGGAGGGGTAAACCCATCCCCGAAGGGGAAGAAGGGGGTTGGAAGAGGAAACTCTCTAGACCACCGAAGCCCAGAGAGCTAGTGGGATTATCTTTCTTAGTTTCTCTTCCATTTTCTCAGATTCGTCTTCATCTTCCTCTTCGTGTCCCTCTTCATCTCCCTCTTCCTCTTCCTCTTCCTCCTCCTCCTCCCCCTTTGTCCTCCTCCTCCTCCTCCTCTGGGTGAGGCGGCCCGAGCCGCCACCCCAGCACACTAACCGTCTACAGGAAGCCGCACTCCATCACACGAGCAGCGGGCAATGTTGTTTCCTTCTCGTGTATAGAGCCGCGCCGCGGCGGCGCTGCCCCGAGAACGGTATGGGCGGTGAGAGCGGGTTGTTGAGAACAATCTGATGCAACCCGTGCGCCGCCAGGACCACCGACATATTACACGACATCGCCCAGACGCTGCGGCAGCGGGACATTCACGCGCTAGTGGGCACTCACGCCAGATCTTGTGGAGAGCAGGTGAACGAGACCGGACTTATACACAGTACTTGGTTGATTGAAGTTGGGCATCGCAGGAGTGCATACGTTACGGCATCATGTGGAACCAGTTTCCATATCAAAAGCTCGAGGTCTCCGAGGTCCTCACGCAAAAGGGGATACAATACGCTGGCGATGCTCTGGGGAATATGCGCCGCTGTGAGTTTCCAGGCACGGTCTGGAGCCATTGGTCTTGTTGCCATGGATGCTTTCCCTTCGTCAGACAAGCACACTGCTGCGCACGACATACGGGGAGGCCTGCCGTGGAATGGTGACATGGTTTCAGGAAGCGATGGAGGAGACATCTGGGAACCGATGCATTCCAATTATTTTCATGGGCCTCAGTGGCGACCTCCCCAGCTCGACGGAAGACACTGCTGCTGGACAATGTGGGCACGGCAAGGAGGGCGATGCGACGAGACAATTACGACCATGTTTGGCGGGCTGGGGGCTCACGACTTCGAACACACACACACACACACTATGCCAACCCACCCAGCTACGTGGGAAACACCCGTGCGAGCTATATTGGTCATACCTGTGCTTCTGTGGAGATGCTTGGTGCCCTCGAGAGATGTACTGTGTTATGCGATGCTGGAAGGCGATTGCAGTTACTTGGCGTGGGCGAAGTACGCGGCCATCGACCTCTTCAGCTCGTTGCGCGGATAGTTGCAACTCTTCGGCCACTTCCAAAAACAGTTCCACGTCCAGATCGAGACGCGCTCTTCTGCTGTCTTCAGGAGGGCCTCCTTCCGCAGGAGCTCTATGACGCGATGGCAACGAAGCGTGCTGAAACATACAACGAGCTGAACAAACTGGAGTCTCAACGCAGATAGGAGGATATGAGCGATCCGTTCGTCAACGTTGCTAACAAGTCTCTGTTTGAAGTTTGCACCCCAGCCCGCTATGTACAGAGGATCGACAACAGCAAACGCATCAACTACACATTCTGCTCGAGCACCGCCGTGGGCTCAGATATGAACCGTCGTGGGTGGACACTGATGATCAGCACGAGTCTCTATCTACGGCCATTGAGCAAGTTAGTAAGGACCTCAAGAGGTCCAATCGAATGTACTGGGATGCCATCACTCAACGACGGTGTGCGGAAATGCGTAAAGCTGCCAGAGACAGTCATGGATATTTAGTTCAACGGCCAGCCCGATTGATAGCAGGACGACGACGGGGACCTTGACAACGGAAATTTGCTGCATTACCTACGTCGAAGGCTTGTGCTGCAGGATTGTGTGCAAGGATGAAGTTACCCAGCGCTCAGGGAGGACGTTCTGCAACAGAGTCTGGGTTATTTGAAGTAGCCACAGAGGCAATGGATGAAGGGCGAGAGGAACGCACCGACGACGAAGCCCTGGAACTAGCTACCGACGATTGGAACGGCTTGGATCGGACGATCAGCAGGATGGAACGATGGCGTGCGTATCCATCCTGGTCAGTGCTTGCTGAGGCACTGAGGCTCATCATGAAGCCCAAGTGGGTCAACCCACGTTGCCCTCTTCCACAGGCGGGTATAGATGCTGGCAGCAGCGAATATCAGGCGCCCATGATCGTGCGAGGTCCTTTGAAAGCTATGTAGCTCTGGCTTGCAATTTGCGCGCAAATTGCAGCGAGTCCCGCTTGCATGGCATGCTGCTCAGGGGGCTCGTCACCCCAAAGGCATTACAAGGCATTAAACATATTGAGGTGGACAGGGGGCGGATCATTATGATCGCGTGTACGATTGGACGAACCTACCATGCGGCGGCGCCGAGAAGAAAATTTGATCCCCGGCAGCCCGAAGAATGGATTCATGGCGGGTTACAGAAGCCTCGACGTGAAGCGGCCATGGGCGTCCAACTTATTTCGTCATATCGACTGCAGGCTGCGGGAATATCCCGCGTGGTCAGGTTTTACGATGCGACCGACGCCTTCTTCAGCCATTACCATGGGAGATGTTTTGACATATTGCCCACGCTGTATGCAAATCAGGGTTTTAAATTTGCGCGTGATCGTGTGCTAGGATCTAGGAGGGTTTTTCTTGAGACGGACGAGACGGGCGGCATCTGGCTTCGACCACGAGAAGTGGCACCCCCTGGCGACGTCGGGGCGACTTTGATATTCGCAAAGGCCTTCAGTCCACCGGTGCAGTTGCTGATTTGTATGCATGTGAAAAATGGCATCATTCCGTGGAGGCGGAAACTCCATGGAGCGGTAGTCTCGCGCAGCAGATGGCGCTCGCAGGCTTTGCCGGCGATCTTTCCTGTCAGATTTTAGATGCGGGTCGCCCTGGCGCGGTCGTTCAGAAACTCGAGCAAGGCAGCCGATTTGAGAACAATTAGCCGCGGACAAGGGGATGAGGGAGGTGGGGCCGAACAACGCATAAAACAGCGGGAGGGCGTGGCCTACATTCGAGGGGCAACAGCGCGCATTGCGGCGCGCATCATGCGCGAGCGTGGCGCACAGATAGCAGGGCGCGCGAAACGTCGCGCGCGATGCCTTGGGGGGCTTCAAGTTCGCCGCTTCACTTCCAAACCCGAGCTGAAGAAGCGACTTCGAGTACCCCGGGCAGGCTATTTTCCATTGGCAGATTTTGGATGTCCCCTGGCAACTTTGGGATTGAACATTCTCCGTTGAAGGGGCTGTTTGCGACTGCTGCCCCCAGCTGCTTGAAAGTGCGAGCGCAGGGCCACTAACTTCTGGCTTGTGAAGATTTGGCCCCGCTCGAAGGGTTCATTGTGCGCAAATGCCGTGCAATTCTCGGTGGCGCAGCGTCCTGGGATGATGACATGCAGCGCGTCAGCGTCGCGTGCGGACATGGGGTGCTGAAGAAGTT
Organism: Prorocentrum cordatum; assembly: GCA_963575745.1. Taxonomy (NCBI): domain Eukaryota; class Dinophyceae; order Prorocentrales; family Prorocentraceae; genus Prorocentrum; species Prorocentrum cordatum. Next base: position 421,028 of record CAUYUJ010020259.1, read on the forward strand.
TCGTTTTGCGCCGCTGTTCAGAACTGCGCGCCAGCGGGTTGAATGGCTCCAGACCATAGTGCAGGATCGAGGTCAGCACGTTCAGTTCTTGTCGACTTGCTCTGGCACATCTGCTCTCGGCGGAAAGGTTTCTGTTCGGGAGAAGGTTCGGTCAGGCTCCTGCGCGCCCCTGAGCTTTTCGGCTACAGAATGGCATGGATCTGAAGGAGTTGGGGGTGGGGGGCTCGACGTTGGAGATAGGAGGGAGTATGACTCGCATATTGATTGAAGACTTCGAGGACTTCGCCAATATTGTTGGTTTTGAGTTAAGGGCCAAGTTTATTATTGCGCCTACAGTGGGCGCGCGCAAGCAAGTGCGCAAGGAGGGCAATTTTAGATGCACGGGAACACTGGCAGACGGCACAGTATGTAATTCCGCATGGCCGTCGCAGCGCATGCCCGCAGAGCACGTCGCGCGAGCGATGCGAAGAAGTCGCGGGCAGCTGCATGCAGGGCGCATATTTGCCATTGCAAACATGTGTGCGCTGTGCGACCGCGTGTTCCTCAGTGCTGAGATCGCGAAGATACATATAGCAGACAACCTGCAACGACAGTGTTGCCCTTGCAGCAGAGGTCGTTCTGCGCGTGAAGTCTTCCCTCCGAAGTGTATGACGTGTCCCATATGTGATGCGAGTTATGGTGTCATGGAATTCTGGCTCAAGCATTGTCGAGATCACCTGGGGCCATATCTTTCACCATCTCATCTTTCCGCGTGCGTCATTTTGTGAAGCATGAGACTGTGGCTCAGTCCCAACTACTATCACAAAGAGGCGGCGCATCCTGGGCCGGGCTTCTGGGGCCAGACTGGGGCCCGAGACTTCATGCCCGACGGCTCGGAGATGGTGGCGCAATCGAAAAGCGGGTTGATTTGCGACCGCAGCAGGAGCTTCGCGCAGGCAGGGGGCGACTCCAAGAAGCAGGAGCACAGCGTCGAGCAGGGCGACGACGAGATGGACGATACCACGACGATCACGCTGATGAAGAATCTCATCGTTCAGCTGGAGGCGAGGGTTCGACTGTTGGAGCGCGAGGCTGTGACGACGGCCATCATGGATAGGCAACATCTAGCGGGAGTCGACGTGAACAAATCATGCGCGGAGTACGCCAAGGAGCGCGGGCAGGGTCCCACGACGAATCTGGGTTCGCCAGTCTGCCAGTCCGTCTAAGCGATTCTCACCGTCTTAGGCACTTGGCAGTGTCGGGGCACTTCGGCAAGAATATCGCGGCTCAAGCTCGCAGCCGTCATGCTCATGAAGACGGTGGAAAGGGCAGGGCCCGATCTCGCGGGCCAGTGGGCACGCGAAACAGCAGCGTTCTTGTGTTGCCACCGGCCCAACAAGCCCAAGAAGTCAGGCGTTTTGTTCAGCTCTCGGGGGCCAACACTGGTGCCAGAAGAGGGCAGTCGGGCAGCAGACCTGCTCAGAGCAACAGAAGAGCCAGACCATCTGCTGCGCCGGCACACGCCGTTAGAAATGACGACGAGCTTCTTCGCGCTGAAGGGCAAGGTGATGGTGGTTGAATCGATATTGGGCGAATTTATCAGGACTGCAGGAGGTAACGCCACCTCCAGCAGAGGACCGCGTGGCAACATGACATGCAAGCTCATGGAGAAGTAGTCGCGCTAGTGATGCACTATAACGGTTTATTTCGAAGGCTTTGGTCTAGCATGAGATTTAGGCAATCGCCATAGAGTGCCGTATCGTCGCCACTCCCCGTCTTGCTAGAATGTTTCTGGACCAGGGCTCCTGGGGCCTGACCCAGGCGGAGGCCTCACGGCCGATGCCCGCGGGACATGAGTCTGACTTATCTTGAGGTGCGGAGTCGGCACTGACTCCATCTGGGGCTCTCTGCGACCTGCGCCGCATCTAGGATTTCAGCCTACGCCACGTGCGTAACGGGGTGCACCTGGCTTTGTCCGTGGCGGATCGGGCCGTTCTACCTCACACAATCCCGTGTTACACCTGCGCCCTCGTCTCCAATTGGCTCCGCCGTTCTGCTCTCATGTGTTTGATTGGCGTACCAATGTATCTTATGATTTGAGGTTTGAGAAAAGCGACAGATGTTTATCCCTCTTCCGATTTTGTGCCTTGCCCTATGAGTTCAATTGCCAGGCACTGGCGCAGGCAATTACCTGTTGCATCTGCCCACGCGTGTGGTTCTCCGAGCTAGGAAGATGAATGGGGGCACAGACAAGCTGTACCCCCCAGGTTCTATGATAATGAGACTGACAAGACATTCGACTGAATGGGTGAGAGCGAACGAGCTCCTCTGGGTGCCCTTGCACATCCATCTCCCCGGTGCCGTCCTTCTACTCCTTCCTCCGCTCTTTCCCCCTCGCCGTCTCCTCCTATCCTCCCTGCGAACACCAGCAGATTTCGCCCCCCCCGAACCCCACCCGACGGCCGATTTGGGTTTACAGGGGGCACCTCCACAACAGCAGCCCCGAAGAACACCCCAGACCCCAAACAAGGCCCCAAAAAACTCCTCTCCATGTTTCCCTCTCTTCTCCTCCTCCCCCTCCTCCCCAGTTGCTGGGAGCCCCCCCCTCCCTCTGATGCCGCTCTCCTTCTCCCTCTTCTTCGGCTCGCCTTCCTTTTGCTCATCCTCTCCCGGTTTCCTCCCCGCACCCACCAGCAAGTGTCGGCCTCTCCTGACGGCCGATCAGGGGGACAGTGGGGACCTCCACGAAAGTCACCCCTGGGAGCCTCCAGCCCCCTCTCTCTGGTGCCGCTCTGCTTCTCCTTCTCCTTCTCTTTCTTCTTCTTCTTTTTCTGATTCGTTGTTTTCCTCCTTTTTCTTCTTCTTTTCCCCTTTCTTTTACGCGCCCTCGTCCAATCCTCCCTGCTCCCACCCGCCAGCCTCCGCCCTTCCTACGGCTGGTCAGCGGTGACATGGGGATCCTCCATTACAGTAGCCCCAGAGAGAGCCCCAGAACTCCCCTCCCCGTTCTCCTCTCTTCTCTTTCTCCTCCTCCGCCTCTTGTGGCCTCCACCCCTTTCTCTTTTTCTCTTTTTTTCTCTCTCTCTCTCTCTCTCTCTCTCTCCCTCTCTTTTTTTTTGTCTCTCTTTCTCTCTCTCTCTCTCTCTCTCCTCCTTTTGCTCGCTTCCGCCCGTCCTGTCCTGCCGTCCTCTCTGCGCACCAGCACGTCTCGGCCCCTTTGGGCTCCAGCGGACTAAGCCAAACACTCGATTCCCCCCCTCTTCCCCCTCGCCTGGCTCCTCCTCGAATATCCCGCAGCAACTTTCAACCAAGGTCTTCCTTCATGACGCCCACCTTGGCCAACAGGAGAGTTTCGCCCTGTCCGCTGGCTTCGCTTTTCCAGCCGGGGATTCCACGGGTTCACGCCAGTCACCTACAGCGCCGGGATAAGTGCGTGCGAAAAGGGCGAGCAGTGGCGACGGGGCTTGTCGCTGCTCAGTGAGATGTGGGAAGCGAAGCTAGAGCCCAACGTCATCCATACTACAATGCCGACGGGAGCCGCGTGGCTGCCAGGATCAAGCGGCCCTAAACCATATCGAACGGCCTTAAACCGTCCCAGCAGGCCCTGGCGCGCGCTCCTGGGCGCCTCCGCGACGCTCCAGGACGGCTCCATAAGTCGCAAGATAGCCCCAAAACGGCCCAAGACGGCCTTAGGCGGTCCCAAGATGGGCCCAGATGGCTTCCACACGGCCCAAGAAGGCCCACAAACGGCCCAGTTACGGCCTCCAGGGTCCAAGAGGCTCCCAAGACGGCCCAGCAGAGCTCCAAGACGACCCAAGGGCTGCCAAGACGGCCCGAGGAGCCGCCAACATGGCCCCAAAACCCTCAGGAACGCCAGGGCACCCCCCGAACGTTCCTGGACCGCCCCCGCAAAACAGCTCCGAGTGGCCCCAGGGGCCGCTCAGACGGCTCCTCGAGGCCGGGGAGGCTCCCATTGGATCAATTTTCTTCGTGGGGAGCCCAGTTTCCAGTTTCATCCGTTTGATCAAGCGGGCGCCAGAAGAATTCAAGATCTTGTCAGCACTGGCCGCAATATCCGGCAGTCTCTCGACTGCGTATTGGAGCGCAAGAGGCCCCAGAGCAGGCCCCAAGAAGGCCCCGCGCTTGTCCTGAGACGGGTTGGACCGAGGAGTTCCTCACTCCTCCCTCCGGGCTCCGTGCCCCTCCCGAGGACGACCCGCGAGCCCGCCAAGACAGCTCCCGGTGTCTCCAAGGGCCGCTCAAATGTCCCAGCGAGGTCCGGGAGGGCCCCGCCAGCGCGGCTCCGTGCCCCTCCCGAGGACGACCCGCGAGCCCGCCAAGGCAGCTCCCGGTGGCGCCGAGGGCCGATCAGACGTCCCCGGGAGGTCCGGGGAGGGCTCCGCCGGAGCCCAGGCAGCCGCAGGACCGCGCCCCGAGTGGCTCCCTCCTGGCTCCGTGCTCCGTGCTCCCTCCCTCCGCCTGGCGCCCCCCTCCTCCTCGGAGGGAGGAGAAGCGACGCCAACACCACCAGGGGGCCCACCTCCAGCGAGGAGGTCCGCGATGCCTCCCCGAGCTGGAGGCCGGGGATGTCTCGAGCGAAGGGGGGGGGGGGCGCAGCACCAGGGAGAACCCCCTTGCCTCCTCGCATCTCCTCGCCCTGGTGGTGTTGGTGTCCCCTCTCATTGTTCCTACCTCCTGGTCCCCCAGAGATCCGATGTTGTGTTTTTTTAATGCGGGGTCCCTGGAGGTCCCGACCCCTTCCCCGGGACCGGTTTTTCATCCGGAGTCGTTTTTTGACGGTCCTGCGGCCTGGCCAGGTCCCCTCGAGGCCGAAAAGGGCGAAAAAAGTCCGTCTTGATTTTTTCAATGCGTTGGATCTCTGGCCCCCCCTCCGCCCCTCTCCGCGCCGGCAGTGCCTCGAATTCACGGCCTCGGGCCGGCCTCGGTGAGCGGCCCGGCCGGCGCCTGGACGGGCCCCAAAAGCAGCTGGCCTCGGGGCTGCCCCAGAGAGGCGGCCCAGGGTCACCCCTCGGCTAGACTGTAGTCGGGCCTGTCCCTCTACAGCGGGAAATTTCAAGAATAGTCGAAAACTAGTCTGGTGACGATTTTTTGATTATTTTTTGACCATTTGGGGGTATTTTTGGAGTATTTTGTTGTTTTTCGCCTCACATCCCCCTGTAGGGGGACAGGCCCGACCTAAGGCTAGACGTAAGAGTGACCTTTCGACGGAGTGACCTTTGGTGCGGGCCCACATGGCCTCCCCAATCGCCGAACGCCTGCGATATCAGCGGCCCGCGCGCTTGGGTTTGACTCCCCCACGCCCCCCCCAGTGCCGCGCACCAAACGTCACTCTTACCCGGGGTCACTCTTTCGGGCCGGACGAAAGGGGGGATTGGGAAAGGGGGGGTTACGAAAGTTGCTGCATGCAGCTGGTTTCGGCCTCACCGAGGCGCCCATTCCTCGATACATAGCCGCCTCAGGCGCCGGGAGGCGCCGGGAAAATCAGCTACGTGAGCTGATTCTCAAACCCCCCCTTTGCTATCCCCCCCTTTCGCCCGACCCGACTCTTGCGTGTAGCCGACATCCCAAGGTGCACAGCCAGGACGCCGAAATCGGGACCGCTTGGGGTTCGGCAGGGGCTCGAGGATCCTTCGGTCCTTCCGAAGGCTGTTCCTCTGGCCCTCCTCGTGCACGTTGGCGCCTCTGGGGCCGAACAGGTGCTTCGTTCCTTCTTTCGCGTTCCTGATTCTAGCAGCCCGACTGCAATCCCAAGGTCGCCCCTCGAGCGCCCAAGAGCCGCCCAGATGGCTCCGCGAGGCCCAGGGGTGCCCCCCCCCCTATGCGCGCGGGGCAGCGCGCGAGCAGGCGCACGGGCAAGCGACCTTTGCCTCTGCTCTCGAGTCTCGGCATCGCTCGGACGTGTGCACTTCTTCTCGGCCGGGACGGTCGAGGAGGATCCTGCAGGGACCACCTCGCGCGCACGGCATCGAAGAAGGGACGTGGAATGGACACCCGCGCGATGGCAGGGAGTAAGAGGGCGTGGACGCGAGTCCACGGGCCGGCCCAGCCTTCTGCTCTACCACACGGCAGCGTCCACCGCTCGTCACGTGGGCGAGCAGTGGCAGAGGACCCGCCCCCTCCCGCGGCCACCGCCGCCGCTCGGGGGCCCCGGCGCGCTTCCAAGATGGCCGAAGAGCGCTCCGAGCCGCCCGCCCCCGGAGGCCCCCCAGGAGGGCCCGAGGGCGGCTGGAGACGGTCCACGAGACGGGCCCCGAGCGCTCGAAGACAAACTGCTCCAAGTGGGCTCGGGAGAGCCCCCAGACAAGGAAAACTCGTCCCAGTCCTGGAGGAAAACGTGCAAGGAAAACTCGTCCCAGTCCTGGGGGAAAGCGTGCATTTCGGGAGCTCCTGTGCTTTTCGTCTTCGAAGCGCCAAGACGGCCACACAGGCCCCCAAGATCGTCCCAAGACGCCTCAGGAGGCTGTCAGGAGGGCCCCAAGACGGCTCAACACTGCGCCAGGACGGCTCCTCAGGCGGCCATGGCTGCCCTAAGAGGGGGCCAGGACAGGCTGGGAACGCTCCCGAGGGGTCCCAAGAGGGGGCCAGGAGGGCCTCAAGAGTGCCCCGACAAGGCCCCATGATGCATGTGCTGGGGCGCCCCTCTCGCAAGCCCAAGAAGCATATACTTGCGGTTTTGGGACCTCTTGGAGCCCCTGGGGGGCGCTCTTGCGGCCCTCTTGAGGCCTTCGGGCCCCTCCAAGACAGGGCCAAGTGCATTCTGCCAGAGAAAGGCCTCTCGCGGCAAAATAGTGGGCTCGCGCCCGGCGGCGTCCTGGGGCCCTTTTGGAGCTCTCTTGGAGCCTTCTGGGGGCCCTCTTCGTGCCCTCTGGCACGACCCACCCATGGTTCGGCAACCCCCGCCGCCAGTGGCAGCAAGCACGGGTACACATTAGTCTCTTCTCCATGGCAGACGGAAGCGCGTGCGAGAAGGTCGTGCACTTTCCGCTCCCTCGAGGGCCATTTTTCGACACCCCTCACGCAGATCCTGGCCCCCGAGCGTCACAAATCGAGCCCTCTCCCCAAAGACGCGCCGAAGTGGCCATCAGAGGCTCCAAGGAGCGTCCAAGAGGCCCCCTAGAGGCCCCCAACAAGGCCCACGAGGCTCCCTAGAGGACCCCACCGAGGCTCTAGAGGCCTCCAAGAGCCTCCAACAGTCCTCCGAAGCATGTCCCCAGAGGCCAAAATCCTGCATTTTCCATGGTTTTTGAAGGAGTTCTGCCTGCTCACCTTCTCGGCTAGCCGACGCTCCAAGCCGGCTGAAGAGACCTACAAGACCGCCCCGGGACGGCCCAACAGGCCTCCAAGCGCGTCCCCAGACGGCCCAGGGAGCCCCAAGATGGCCCGAGAGGCGCCCGAGACGGCCCCGGAGGACCCCAAGCCAGGCCCAAGAGGGGGCCAAAGCACGGAGAAAAACCCTGACACTCCGAGTCCTGGGCCCCCATACGCCCACACAAGGCCCAGAGGACCCCAAGCCAGGCCCACGAGGGGGCCAAAGAACGGGGGAAAACCTTGACACTCCGAGCCCTGGGCCCCCATACGCCCACAGTAGGCCCCAAGACCCCCCCAAGAGGCCTCCAAGAGCTTCCAACAGTACTCCGAAGCGTGCCCCCAGAGGCCAAAATCCTTACTTTCTCCATGGTTGTTGATGGAGTTTTGCCTTCTCGCCTTCTCGGCTAGCCGACGCTCCAAGACGGCCGAAGACACCCACAAGACCGCCTCAGGGGGGCCCACCAGGCCTCCAAGCGCGTCCCCAGACGGCCCAGGGAGACCCAAGATGGCCCAAGAGGCGCCCAAGCCGGCCCCAGAGGAGGCCCAAGAGGAGGCCACCCTGACATTCCGAGCCCTGGGCCCCCATTCGCCCACAAGGCCCCAAGACCCCCCCAAGAGGCCTCCAAGAGCATCCAACAGTGCTCCGAAGCATGCCCCCCAGAGGCCAAAATCGTTAGTTTTTCAATGGTTGTTGAAGGAGTTTTGCCTTCTCGCCTTCTCGGCTAGCCGACGCTCCAAGACGGCCGAAGACACCCACAAGACCGCCCTTGCCTTCTCGCCTTCTCGGCTAGCCGACGCTCCAAGATGGCCGAAGACACCCACAAGACCGCCCCAGGACGGCCCACCAGGCCTCCAGCGCGCCCCCAGACGGCCCAGGGAGCCCCAAGATGGCCCAAGAGGCGCCCAAGCCGGTCCCAGAGGACCCCAAGCCAGGACCCCCAGGAGGGAGCCAAAAGACAAAACTTGCCCCATTCGCTTTGGAAAACTTGCATTTTTGATATGCTCGCTCTTTTCGTCTTCACCGCGTCCGAGACGGCTATACAGGTCTTCCCGATCGCCCCAAGACGCCCCCAGAGCACCCCAGGAGGGCCCCCAGACGGCTATACAGGCCCTCCGCCTCGCCCCAAGACGCGCCCAGAGGCCCCCAAAGGGCCCCACAAGGCCCCGACGGCCCAGGACGCACCCAAGAGAGCCCCCAAGAGCAGCCAAGAATGGCCAACGGGACGGCTCCGAGAGGCTCCAGGGAGCACCAAGACGGCCTCAGAGCACCCTTGGGAGCCTCAAGGCAGCCCCAGAGGCCCCCAAGGCCCCAAGGCAGGCCAGGAGGCTCCCAAGACGGCCCAGAAGGGCTTCCAGGAGAGCCCCAAGAGGCCCAAACCGTCCCATTCCAGACGGGAAGCGCACATTTTCAATATATCTTGTTTTTTCATCCTCGCAGCGTCCAAGACGGCTATAGAGTCCCTCCACCTCGCCCCAAGGCGTGCCCAGAGGCCCCCAAAGGGCCCCACACGGCCCCGGGACGGCTCCAGAGGCGCCCGAGACGGCCCAGGACGCAGCCAAGACAGCCCCCAGGAGCAGCCAAGAATGGCAAACGGGACAGCTCCGAGAGGCTCCAAGGGGCGCCACAGAGCACCCTTGGGAGCCCCACGACAGCCCCAGAGGCCCCCAAGGCAGGCCAGGAGGCTCCCAAGACGGCCCAGGAGGGCCTCCAGGAGAGCCCCAAGAGGCCCAAACCGTCCCATCCCCAACGGGAAACGCACATTTTCAATGTATCTTGTTTTTTCGTCCTCGCAGCGTCCAGAAGGCTATACAGGCCCCCCAGCTCGCCCCAAGACGCGCCCAGACGCCCCCATGAGGGCGCCCAAAGGGCCACGCACTGCCCCAGGACGGCTCCAGAGGCGCCCGAGACGGCCCAAGACGCACCCAAGACAGCCCCAAGAGCAGTTCATAATGGCCCAAGACGGCTCCACCACCCCGTCTCCAAGACGGCTGTAGAGGCCCCCGCCGCCCCGTCTCCAAGCCTTTCCGTTTGGACAGTCTCCAAGACGGTCTCTGGGCCGTCCGGGACGGTTCCAGAGGCGCCCGAGACGGTTCAAGAAACACCAAAGACAGCCCCAGTGGAAGTGGAAGTGGAAGTGGAAGTGGAGGGCGTGTCGGTCGAGAAGACCTGCCCTCGCCCTCCCAACCGGGCAAGGATCGAACCCCCTACCCCGTCCCCCAGCCGAGGCCTGGGGACGGAGAGGGTTTGGGGGGGAGGGACAGGGGGAGGGAAACACTCGATGGCGAAAGATCACGTAACAGGAGCGCCCGCACGTCCGAAGGCCCCACACTGCTCCCGGAACTTCAGCATACATGGACGTGGCTATCGCGAAGTGCGCGTGCGCACACACACACACACAACGTGCACCACTGATACACACACACCACCACGCGCGCACGCAAGAATCCCGCCACTAGGTTGCCCCCGCCGTGCTCGCCGAGTTATGGTCGGCGGACCAGAACGCGTGATACGACAGCTGCCCCACCTTCCCGCCCACGCAGTGGCCTTGCCCGTCAAACAGACAAAGTGCGCGCGTCGGGTGCGGCGAGGCGCGCAAAACCATTAAAAAGACATAGCTTGCACCCACATTCGCGCCGTTAATCTAGAGACTAGCGACGAGAAGCAGACTAGAGTGGCGGGCGACGGTAGCCTACTGAACGGGCGTGCCTCTGCCCTGGTGGGCTGGTGAGATGATTTCCCGACGTACGAGCACGGCCTCATGAGGCAACGGGTTCAAGACCCCGCGTCGTCAGGGTTCAAGACCCCCGCCCATGAGGAACGGTGCAAGACCGAACCTCAGCGCCAAGGGCGGCCTTACGGCGACGACGGTCCTCACTCGGCTAGCCGGTACGCCCCCAGGACGGACACCAGGGACAGGATACACAGAACGGCTGGTCGGACGACTACAAGGTTGAGTCGCAGACGGTGTAATCTACGTCGGGTCTTCAAGCCATCACGACGTGTGTGTCTGGCAATGGCGTGAGGTGTTTCCCTCCCTGCCTCCTCGCCCAACCCTGCCCACTCCATCTCCACGAGCGCCAAACCCTGCAGAGGTAGGAGGTGCCCAAGACGCAGCGCCCCGGAAGGACACCTTAAGGATCGAGAGGCGCACCACACGCACGCGCGCCTTAGCGCCACGCCTACTCCCGTTGATCAGGCGGGAGCAGGGCTTACGCTGCACGGCGCGCAGGGGAAGGCCCCGAGGGACCTAACCGCCCCTGCACGCCGAGGCAGCGAGTCGCGCCCACCCGCCCCCAGCGGAACTAGGGCCTAAACGACTGCGTGGGACAGCAAGTGAGGTAGGTGATCCACATGCCCAACACGCAACCACGCTGTCATGAACGCGGGTGCAACGGGGACGACGTGAGGGGGCTGGGCCGGGGCGAACCCAGCCACCCCCAGCGCCCTGGGTTAGCCGCCTCAGGCGGGGGATTGGCGCACCACGAGCGAGGCGCCATACCACAATCAGCCCCGGCCGCCCGAGACGTTGCCCTCGGCCCAGCCAGGAGGCTTGGGCGCTAACGGGCCTGACGTAACTACGACGCGAACACCACGCCGGAATGCTCCCGTCCGACTCGGCGGTCTGTGGACGCGCCGTCGTAGCTGGCTAGGCTACGCACGGCACCCCGGCCCCGGGAGCGGGGCGTAGGCCGGTGAGGACTACGGTCGCGCCCCCCTCTGTAGGACACGTCACAATCGCGATGCCGACGACTGGGTAGCGCCTAGAGGCCCCGGGTGGGTCCCGGTGTTCCGCGCCCAGACAAGCGGCGCCGTAGAAGTCACCATCATCCATCGCACAGCATCAACAGCCACAGACACACCCCGAACACACCCGCGCACACACACACATCCACACTCCATCCACACACACACATCATCCAACATCGTGCGGCTGGCACTGGTCGGAGTGGCCGTCTTGGCCCAAGATGGTCCCAAGATTGTCCCAAGATGGTCCGAAAGGCGCCCAAGACAGCCCCAGTAGCGCCCAATATTGGCCCAAGATGGCCCCAAGATTGTCCCAAGATGGTCCGAAAGGCGCCCAAGACGGCCCCACATCGCCCCAAGACGGCCCAATATGCACTCAAGACTGCCAACGATGGCTCCGAGAGACCCACCCCCAGGAGAACGAAACGAGGCCCCCAAGCGGCCCCCGAGAGGCCTTGGATGCTTCTCTCTTGGGGAGCGTCGAGCTTCCAGCATCGTTTTGGAGGCTTCTTGGACCCTTTGGGAGCCATCTTTGCGCTATTTGGAGACGTCTTGGCGAGGTGCGCTCGAAAAGTCGATTCGTGTCCTCGCACTGGGGCCCTTCTTAGGGAGTTCCGTCTCGCCGCCCTCTTGCGGGCCTCCTAGGCCGCACCTACTGGCCCCATTGTCACCACACTGCCAGATGAAATGATCATTCTGTCACGGCTACCTTCCCCGCAGAAGCTATGAAGAACACAGATTGCGGCGTCAGAAACAGCTTCTGTCGACACCATGTCATGCCTACATGGGTGTGCTTCCACTGACACCGTATCCACTACCGCGTTCCTGCCTTCAGGCCTGCTTGCCTGCATCCTTCGCCCACCTTCCCCTCCAGCGGCCACCTCCTCCACGCCGTCCCCTCCAACCTCCCTTTGCCCGCGAGGCCCCAGGGACGCTCCACTTCCACGTCCACGCCAGGGTGAGCAAATTCCGCGGCTGGAGGCCGCGGGTCAGCCCTAATTAGCTACAGCGCTGGGATGAGCGCGTGCGGGAAGGGCGAGCAGTGGCAGCGGGCTCTGGTGTTGCTTGGCGACATGTGGGAGATGAGTGTGGAACCCAATGTCATCAGCTACAACGCTGGGATCAGCGCGTGCGAGAAGGGTGCGCAGTGGGAGTGGGCTCTGGCGCTGCTCACCAAGATGAGGGAGGCGAACTTGGAGCCCAGCGTCATCTATGCTACAACGCCGCGGGTCGCGCATGCGGGATGGGCGGGGGGGATCCTCTTGGGAGGCCTCTTGGAAGCCTTTTCGGGCGTCCTGGAGGCCTCTGGGGCCGTCTGGGGGCCACCTTGAGCGTCTTGGGGCGATCGTTCGGCGACTCGGGGCCCGCTTGGACCGTCTTGGGGGCTTCTTGGGGCCCTCTTGGCCCGTCCTGGGGCCCTCCTGGGCCCGAAATATTTACGGGGCCGTCTCTGGACGGCCCGAGGCGGTTCGAGACGGCCTGGGAAACGACTGGTCCGGGCCCCTAAAATGACTCGGAGGTGGATAGACCTCCTACCCTGACACGTCGATTAGCGAATTGGCCGTTTTCGGTTCGCGAGTGGGCGTCGCGGCCGTCATTTTTGCGGGTCCAGGTCCGTCGGTTTCGGTGCAGGGCCGTTTTCACGAAGGGGAGGTTTACTAAAGGGAGGTTTGTCCACCGCCGAATGACTAGCAATTCTGGCAGGAGCAGCAGCAGCACCGCCTCTGCCTCTCAGTGCTGCATGAGCTTGGGGCACTCCACTTCGTGCCCGAGGCAAGGTGGCAGATGACGGGAAGCGCGCTCAGGCTCGAAGAGTCGCGCGATGGACTTTGCTTGGGGGCCCGGAGGGACAAATATTGATCAAGTGGAGGGGTCCAGGGGAGGAGTGGTGGCGGGATCGCTACTCCACCGGGACGTGGCGGATGACGGGAAGCGGCGCTTAGACTCGAAGAGTCGCGCGATGGACTTCGATTGCCAGTTTTGAGGGAAAAATATTTATCAAGTGGAGGGGTCCAGGGGAGGAGTGGCGGCGGGATCGCTCCTTGACCGGGACGCGGCGGATGACGGGAAGCGCGCTAAGACTCGAAGAGTCGCGCGATGGACGTCTGTGTGCCAAGAAGGATCTTTTTATCAACTGGGGTAGGGGTCTGGGGGGGGAACTATTGAGAAAAAACCCAGGTGTTTTTAACAGGTTCGTTGAACAATCAGCGTTTCGCTCGAGACATCCTCCAAAAAATGCCTTCGGACGGGTCCTCGAAGCCATGTTGGTCTCCTCCTCCTCCTCCTCCTCCTCCTCCTCCTCCTCATCCTCCTCTTCCTCTTCCTCCTGCTCCTCCTTCTCTTCCTCCTTCTCCTTCTCCTTCTCCTCCTCCTCCATCTCCACTTCGGGACCAACGGGATATTCATATAGCTATTTCGGGGTCCACGCAATGCTTATATAGCGATTTCGGGACCCGCAGAATACTCATAGCGACTTCGGGACCAACGGAATACTTCGATAGCGATTTCGGGGTCCACGCAATACTTCTATACCGACTTCGGGACCCACATAATACTTATATAGCGACTTCGGGACCCACGGAATATTTCTACAGCGATTTCGGGACGCATTCCGCTTTACGTGGGAATCCGTGCGCCTGCGCACGCAAGCTAAGAGAAGCGGGGCTTCCCGTTCTTGTCCGGATAGGGACCCCTAAAACGGTTGTTTCGCTCGAGACATCCTCACAACATCGAGAAGTTGGGGGTCGTATCTTAAGACGTAGTTTGACAAACATGGGCGTTTCGCTCGGGACATCCTCAAACATTCGGGATCGCGAAATCGCTCGCCTAATTTCCAGATCCTCGAAAATGGGCGTTTCGCCAGAGACATCCTCGAAAACATGGCATGCCGACAGAGCTCTTGTAAGGCATCTTTTCGGAGCGATCTCGGATGACCCCCAAGATGGTCCAAGAAGCGAACATAATGAAAAACCCACGTGTTTTTAACATTTTCGTTGAAACATCAGCGTTTCGCTTGAGACATCCACCAACCAATGCCTTCAAGAAGCGAAGATATTGAAAATACCTAAGTGTTTTTAACAGGTTCGTTGAAACATCAGCGTTTCGCTCGAGACATCCTCCAAACAATGCCTTCGGACGGGTCCTCGAAGCCATGTGGTCTCCTCCTCCTCCTCCTCCTCCTCTTCCTCCTCTTCCTGCTGCTCCTCCTCCTCTTCCTCCTTTTCCTTCTCCTTCTCCTCTCCTCCTCCTCCTTCTCCACTTTGGGACCAACGGGATATTCATATAGCGATTTGAGGGTCCACGCAATACTGATATAGCGATTTCGGGACCCACAGCGACTTATATAGCGACTTTGGGACCAACATAATACTTATGTAGCGATTTCGGGGTCCACGCAATACTTATATAGCGACTTCGGGACCCACAGAATACTTCCTTAGCGACTTCGGGACCTACGGAATACTTATCTAGCGATTTCGGGACCCACGCAATACTTATATAGCGATTTCGGGACCACAGAATACTCATATAGCGACTTCGGGACCTACGGAATACTCATATAGCGATTGCGGGGTCCACACAATACTTATATAGCGATTTCGGGACCCACTGAATACTCATATAGCGACTTCGGGACCCACATAGTACTTCTATATCGATTTCGGGGTCCACGCAATACTTTTATAGCGATTTCGGGACCCACAGAATACTTATATAGCGACTTCGGGACCCACGGAATATTTCTACAGCGATTTCGGGACGCATTCCGCTTTACGTGGGAATCCGTGTGCCTGCGCACGCAAGCTAAGAGAAGCGGCGTTTCCCGTTCTTGTCCGGATAGGTTCGCTTGGCGGATGATGGGAAGCGCCTTCTCGGAACGAGGAAGCGTTCCTCAGTATATTTAAAGAACAGAGACGCGAGGGACAACGGGCTCGCGGCTGGGCGGGGTCCATCGCTTGGCGGATTCCCCCCTTTTATGGCCGTTTCGTTCGAGACATCCTTTTAAAAAGTGGGATCTTGAAGGACTTGGTTTAAGACGCTTTGCGTCAAAAGTGAGGCTCCCGCTCGAGACATCCTCGAAGAAGTGAGATCTCCAGGGATCTCGCGAATTCGTCGACATCTTGAAAATGAGGCTCTCGCTCGAGACATCCTCGAAAAAATGGGATAGTGGACGAGCTGCTTCGAGACGTCTTCAGTTCAAAGTGGGGCTCTCGCTCGAGACATCCTCAAAACAACGGTGATCTCCAGGGAGTTTGCGAAACGAGTCGGTCCGAGAAGAGCTTAAGTGGGCTCCAAGACTGTCCAATAATGCTTCAAGACGGTGCAAGATACCCTATCATCATCATCGTCACCATTATCAGCATGATGATCATCATGATCTCCACCAAGACGGTCCAAGAGGGGCTCAAGAAGGCTTCCAGAATCTCCAAGAGCACTGCAAGACGGTCCAAGATACCCTTCATCGTCTTCATCATCATCCTCGTCATCACCACTACCATCATCATCGTCGTCATCATCATCACATTGTCATCATCCTCGTTAGCGTCATCACGGTGGCGGGATGTACAGAACGCTAGTACATAATATGATGCATCATGACACTACGACCTCCTCCTGCTTTCCCCTTTCCTCTTCGCTTTGTCCTGGGCTACTGAATCGCCATATAACGTTTTCCGTGGCCACGGAGTCGCCATAGAACTTTGTCTTGGGCCACGAAATCGCCATATAACTTTGTCCTGGGCCACGGAATCACCATACAATTTTGTCCTGGGCCACGGAATCGCCATATAACTGTGCCCCGGGCCACGGATCGCCATATAACTTGGTCCTGGGCCACGGCGTCGCCTCGAATGTGCCAGTGTGTACGCAATGGATCGGCTCTGCCGTCCGAGTTCTCTTTCGCATCTGCCCTTACATTCTTACTTTTCTTGAGGATCGGCTCTGCCCCCCTCCAGAACACACACACACCGCATACACGCTCTCACGCAGGCACACATACGCACACAGCCGCACACGCACCGGCACACGCACGCACAAGCACACGCACGCACACACGCATACAGGCCACGCGCAGCACCTGACCAACCCAACCAGAGGCAACCACTCAACACAAGCTACCTATGGCAACCATCTGGGCGTTTAGGGAAGCCCAGCGACTACCAATCCCATGTGCGCACATTCCACGTTGTGTGCAACGCCCTGCGCGTGCGCACGCAAGCTCAGCGAAGCGGCGCTTCCCGTTCTTGTCTGGAAAGGTTCCCCCCTCTATGGCCGTTTCGTTCGAGACATCCTATAAGCAACGGGATCTTGAAGGACTTGTTTTAAGACGCTTTACGTCAAAAGTGGGGCTCCCGCTCGAGACATCCTCGAAGAAGTGAGATCTCCAGGGATCTCGCGAATTCGTCGAAATCTTGAAAATGAGGCTCTCGCTCGAGACATCCTCGAAGCACTGGGATAGTGGACGGGCTGCTTCGAGACGTCTTCAGTTCAAAGTGAGGCTCTCGCTCGAGACATCCTCAAAACAACGGTGATCTCCAGGGAGTTTGCGAAACGAGTCGGTCCGAGAAGAGCTCAAGTGGGCTCCAAGACTGTCCAAGAATGCTCCAAGACGGTGCAAGATACCCTATCATCATCATCGTCACCATTATCAGCATGATGATCATCATGATCTCCACCAAGACGGTCCAAGAGGGGCTCAAGAGGGCTTCCAGAATCTCCAAGAGCACTGCAAGACGGTCCAAGATACCCTTCATCGTCTTCATCATCATCCTCGTCATCACCACTATCATCATCATCGTCGTCATCATCATCACATTGTCATCATCCTCATTAGCGTCATCACGGTGGCGGGATGTACAGAACGCTAATACATAATATGATGCATCATGACACTACACCCTCCTCCTGCTTTCCCCTTTCCTCTTCACTTTGTCCTGGGCCACTGAATCGCCGTATAACGTTTTCCGTGGCCACGGAGTCGCCATAGAACTTTGTCTTGGGCCACGAAGTCGCCATATAACTTTGTCCTGGGCCACGAAACCACCATATAATTTTGTCCTGGGCCACGGAATCGCCATATAACTGTGCCCTGGGCCACGGATCGCCATATAACTTGGTCCTGGGCCACGGCGTCGCCTCGAATGTGCCAGTGTGTACGCAATGGATCGGCTCTGCCGTCCGCTTGTTTAATTTCGCTTGTCACACAAGTGCGCATCAGAAAGGGTGACTATTTCGTTACAGTAGATATCCTCCAAGTTGTTTATGTGGAAAATCTGGGTCCCCTTTGGTCCCCCCTCGGCACCCTCCTCCCCCGGTGTGTTATGTAGCGCAAGGTCGGTGTGAAGAGTTCCCCCGAACTGGGGTCTATAGCGCTCCAGAGTGCTGGGATCAGGGGTTGCAATTGTCCGATCGAGTGGTCCTGGCAATTGTGTTTGTATAGCAGGTTTGTATTTGCAATTGTCCGGAAGAGCTGTTTTGGACAATTGAAGTTTTTCATCATGAAAACGGCATGCGGGTTAAAACGGCCACGCGGGTTAAAACGGCCACGCGGGTTATAACGGCCACGCTGGATCTAGGTAGCGTTCCACGGCCAGGCGGGTTAAAACGGCCATGCGGGTTAAAACGGCCACGCGGGTTAAAACGGCCACGCGGGTTATAACGGCCACGCTGGATCTAGGTAGCGTTCCACGGCCAGGCGGGTTAAAATGGCCATGCGGGTTAAACCGACCACGCGGGTTAAAACGGCCACGCGGGTTAAAACGACCACGCTTGATCTAGGTAGCGTTCCACGGCCAGGCGGATTCAAACGGCCATGCGGTTTAAAATTGACGCCCGCCGTACTCCTACCCCGCCCGCCCGCCCAGCACACACCAGGCACGCGCACCGCACACCCCCCCGTCCCGCCCCCCCCAGAACACACACACACACACACACCGCATACACGCTCTCACGCAGGCACACATACGCACACAGCCGCACACGCACCTGCACACGCGCGCACAAGCACA
>CAUYUJ010020259.1:441587-469087 GCA_963575745.1 Prorocentrum cordatum
CAGCTCACAGCGTACAACGCGGTTCCCACCTTTCGAGATGTCTGTCTCCTGCTTCAGCAGCAGAGCGCCTCCATCCGCAACTTGCGCGATCGTCTGAGGCACTACGTGTTGCTGGAAGGTATCGAGGAGCTGCAGAATCTCTTTGGAGTCTCCACCTCCCGCGAGAGGCATCACGAGGATGTGCAGGAGCTCTCAGCTTGGCATCTGTGGTGCAGTCACCATGCCTCCTACCTGGAACGGCAGATCGGCGTGGAGCGGCGCCGGTCCCTCAAGCAGCGTTTGGAGGACGACTTACCTGGTTCGCAAGGGCTCATTCACAGGAGACGCAGTCACTTCGCAGACGTTCGGGCTAAAGGAAGGGCGGACCTCAGCGTGCCGCCAGAGGGGGTCGTGTCGCAGCTCAAGCAGGAGCTCAAGGCTCAAGGCCACCAAGCGCATGCTGGAGTACTGTGGTCCTCTCAGGGCCCTCCTCGGCGAGGCCAAGCGGGCCGTGCCTCGCCCTCGGCTGCAGCAGCAGAGCGCTTACGCGCCCCCGACAGCCCGCCCCAAGGCGGCGCCCAACCAGCCACGCGTCCTGGAGGCTTGTCGGGGATACCACAAGTGCGCCAACGGTGGCAAGGTGGCGCGCACCCAGCTGGCGGCCGTTCAGCTGCAAGAAGGTCGTGGTCGACTCCAAGGGCTCCAGGCTAAGATCGTCAAGAGTGCCGTCAAGAGGGGAAGTGTGGCGGTTCCCCTGCTGGTGGCAGCTGGCGCCACTGGCCGCGCCGTGCGCCAGCGCCCAGACCGCGAGGCCCAGGACGAGGAGCTGCGCGTGACAGACCAGACCCCCCGCAGGGGCCGCCTGCCCAGGTCTTTTGGGAGCCAGCGGCAGCAGCCAGGGCGGCCTTGAGCAGGATGAAGGCATTGCCAGACGGGCCTGGGTGCATGGGCGCGCCGCCCCCCGAGCGCGTCCCAGAGCACCACGCGAGGTCGATCACAGACGACGCGGTGGTTTGGGCGTCTTTCTGGATCGACAGGTTCGACCTGGACGTCCACCTCAACGAGCGGGACTACTGCGCGTGGTGCTCCGAGTACCTGGAGGTGTTTGCGGGCGCCGCCGCCTGGACCCCCGTCCGAGAGCACCTCCTCAGGGGCAACCCTGGGCGCGCGCTGCGGCAGACCGTCGTCGACCTGCGTGCCACGCCCTGGACGTGGCCGGAGCCTGCTAGACAGGCACAGCTTGCCAGGATGAGGTCCGACTCGGATTCAACCAGCAGACAGAGACGACGGCCCTGCGGCATCATTTCGGCGTGTGGCACCTGTTCAGGGTGCGCTTCAGGAGCTCGCTGGGGGACCACGCTCCACCCGCGCCAGCTCCGCGGCATCAGCGGGTCTACGAGCCGCTCTCCTCGGGTTCCGACAATCAAAGTGGATATGTGGCGGTTCGGGCTCAGGAGCAAGCCCGCGGCTACGACAACGGCGAAGAGTTTGAGGCCCTCTGCGTGCGCTGTGTCGTGCGGATCCGCAGTTCAGCCCAATTGGCCCACCCTGCTCGGTGTGTCGGCGTCGGTCGGGGGGACAAGGACGAGCTCGTCTGCTCCCTGGGCCTGGGCGGCGGTGCGGCTACGGCGGGGGCCTCCTCTCACGCCGCCCAGGTCGGCGTTGCGTTCGGGGTGTGTGCGTGTGTGGTTACTGCAGCTCGATCGCCAGGGCCACCAGCGGACCCTGCAGGCGGCTCGATCACTGGGATTCTGGGATCGTGGACGCCGTGGCGTTTCCTCCGCATCAGGCGAGGCCAAGGCCCAAAGGCGGGCAAGGATCTGTGTTGAGGCCGTTGTGCTCGTCCAGTGATCTGAATGGTCTCTCTGTTGTGCGTTTCGGCCCTCCTTGGCGCGGCGGTGTCCGTGAGCTGAGGGGCCTGGGCGGGGTGGCCGCTCGGGGCGCGCGGGCCTCTCTTCCCGCGTTGCGGGTGGCCTGGGCGTGGCGCATATTTTCCCGGCCCCCCTTGGCACCAGGCTGAGGGGCCTAGGGTGGGGCGCGGCCTCGTGGGGGCCACTGCGCTCGGTGCCCTGGGGAGTTGGCGGGGGCGCTGCCCGCAACTCGGCCCTGTCAGGCTCGGAAGGCGGCTGAGGGTCGCTCGAGGGCCCAGCGCATGGGCCTGGAGAGGAGAGGCGTCGACGCCCCAGGCTGCCGAGGCACCAAAGCACCAAAACACACACACACACAGACACACAGACACACAGACACACAGACACACAGACACACAGACACACAGACACACAGACACACAGACACACAGACACACAGACACACAGACACACAGACACACAGACACACAGACACACAGACACACAGACACACAGACACACAGACACACAGACACACAGACACACAGACACACAGACACACAGACACACACACACACAGACACACAGACACACAGACACACAGACACACAGACACACAGACACACAGACACACAGACACACAGACACACAGACACACAGACACACAGACACACAGACACACAGACACACAGACACACAGACACACAGACACACAGACACACAGACACACAGATACGCAGACACACAGATACGCACACACACACACATATACACATACACACATACACACATACACACACATACACACATACACACACACACACACTCACTACGTGCACACGCCACGCGCAACACCTGATCCAAGCAAACGCAGGCAACCATAGGGACGCATCCCGCTTTACGTGGGAATCCATGTGCGTGCGCACGCAAGCTAAGAGAAGCGGCGCTTCCCGTTTTTGTCCGGGTAGGTTCCCTCAAAACGGCAGTTTCGCACGAGACATCCTCGAACATGTAGGATCTTGACGGACTTGTTTTATGACGTTTTACGTCAAAAGTGAAGTTCTTGCTCGAGACATCCTCGAACAAGTGAGATCTCCAGGGATCTCGCGAATCCATCGAAATCTTAAAAACAATGAGGCTCTCGCTCGAGACATCCTCGACAAATTGGATACTGGACGAGCTGCTTCGAGACGTCTTCGGTTCAAAATGGGGCTCTCGCGCGAGACACCCTCGAAAAACGGTGATATCCAGGGAGCTTGCGAATCGAGTCGGTCCGAGAAGGGCTCAAGAGGTCTCCCAGACTGTCCAAGAATGCTCCAAGACGGCCGAAGATACCCTTAATCGTATTCATCATCATCCTCGCCATCACTACTATCATCATATTCGTCGTCATCATCATCTCCATTGTCATCATCCTCGTCAACGTCATCACGGTGCCGGAATGTACAGAACGCCAGTCGATAACCTGATGCATCATTACACTGCGTCTTCCTCCTGTCCTGGGCCACGGAATCGCCATATAATTTTGTCCTGGGCCACGGAGTCGCCATATAACTTTGGCCTGGGCCACTACTATCATCCTTTTCGTCGCTTGGGTCCACCAAGCATGTGAAATATGCTCAGTTGTTGGTCTGCCGCGCAGGTATGTCGTGGCGCGCGTGTCGGCGTGCGTGCGGGGTGTGTTTTGCCGTGTTCCTGTGTGTTTTGCCCCACTCCTGTTCTGCCGTGCTCCTGTATTCTGCCGTGCGGATCGTCGCTATGGTCGCTGTGGCGGATCTTACGGGCGCGCTTTGTTTAACGGATGGATCCTTGGGGGTGCTAGTTTTGGCGGATCCTTGGGGGGGTGCTCGCTCTTTAGCGGATCTTTGGGGGTCGTTCGCTAGTGGCGTATCTTAGGGGTGCGCTGCCAGATGACGGCAGAATAGGCCCCAAGAGCGACGGAGCGCTGCAGAAAAGGACCAGGAGCACGGCAGAATCGACCACAAGAGTTAAGGAGCACGGCAGAATAGGCCCTAAGAGCGACGGAGCACGGCAGAAACAGACCAGAGCACGGCAGAGTAGACCCCAAGAGCTAAGGAGCACGGCAGAAAAAGACCAGGCGTTGGCAGAATAGGCCCCAAGAGCAAAGGAACACGACAGAAGAAGACCAGGAACACGGCAGCATAGACCCCAAGAGCCAAGGACCATTGCAGAAGAGGGCCTTAAGAGTGAAGAAGCACGGCAGAAAAAGACCCAGAACGCGGCAGAATAGACCGCACGAGCTAAGGAGTACGGCAGAACAGGCCCCAAGTGCAAAGGAGCACGGCAGAAAAAGACCAAGAGCACGGCAAAATAGACCCAAAGAGCTAAGGCGTACGGCAGACACATACCAGGAGCAACGGCAGAATAGGCCCCAAAAGCGAAGGAGCACGGCAGAAAAAACCAGGAACACGGCAGAACAAACCCCAAGAGCTAAGGAGCACGACAGAATAGGCGTCAAGAGCGAAAGAACACGCCAGAAAAGAGCAGGAGCACGGCAGAATAGACCCCAAGAGCCAAGGAGCACGGCAGAAATAGACCAGGAGCACGGCAGAATAGGCCCCAAGAGCGAAGGAGCACGGCAGAAAAAAACGAGGATAACGGCGTAATAAACCCCAAGAGCTGAGGAGCACGGCAGAATAGGCCCCAAGAGCGAAGGAGCACGGCAGAAATTTGGGCGTTTAGGGAAGCCCAGCGACGACCAACCCCATGTGCACACATTCCACGTTGTGTGCAAAGCCCTGCGCGTGCGCACGCAAGCTCAGAGAAGCGGCGCTTCCCGTTCTTGTCCGAAAAGGTTCCCCCCTTTATGGCCGTTTCGTTCGAGCCATCCAATAAAACGTGGGATCTTGAAGGGCTTGTTTTAAGACGCGTCACGTCAAAAGTGAGGCTCCCGCTCGAGACATCCTCGACAAAGTGAGATCTCCAGGGATCTCGCGAATTCGTCGACATCTTAAAAATGAGGCTCCCGCTCGAGACATCCTCGAAATTACTCAGGGGCGTACCCAACCCTTTGGCAACAGGTGGCATTATCAACTGGCGCTTTCAAAATAGCTGAACATCCGCTGGACGTCCAAGAGGCCCACGAAAGCGACGACCATTGCATTATTGGCAATCGCCGCGCTTGAGGGTCAAGCGCGGCGATTGCCAAGAAAAGACGAGAAGGCCAAAATCCTTCAAAAACCATAGTAAAATTCGTAGTTTTGGCCTCTCGGGGCCCTCCCATGAAGCCTTTTGGAGGCCTCTTGGAGCGTCTTGGAAGCCTCTTTGGCCGTCTGGGGCCCACCTTGAACGTCCTGGAGGGATCGTTCGGCGTCTCAGGAGCCCACGAAAGTGCCGACATTTGCGCAGTTGGCAGCTCCCCCCGCAAGGAGCCGCGAGGTCCCGACGCGATCCGCGTGTCACCCCCACTCCGCTGGGCCTCCCATGAGCCCACGAAAGTGCCGACAGTTGCGCAGTTGGCAGCCCCCCCCCCCGCAGGGAGCCGCGAGGTCTCGGCGCGATCCGCGTGTCACCCCCACTCCGCTGGGCCTCCCAGGAGTCCACGAACGTGCCGACATTTGCGCAGTTGGCAGCTCCCCCCGCAGGGAGCCGCGAGGTCCCGACGCGATCCGCGTGTCACCTCCGCTCCGCTGGGCATCCCAGGAGCCCACGAAAGTGCCGACATTTGCGCAGTTGGCAGCTCCCCCCGCAGGGAGCCGCGAGGTCTCGGCGCGATCCGCGTGTCACCCCCGCTCCGCTGGTCCTCCTAGGAGCCCACGAAAGTGCCGACAGTTTCCCAGTTGGCAGCTCCCCCCGCAGGGAGCCGCGAGGTCTCGGCGCGATCCGCGTGTCACCCCCACTCCGCTGGGCCTCCCAGCGTTTCGCCTGGGGCATCCTCGCCAAATCGCGAAGTTTGGGGTCGTATCTTCAGACCTATGCTAAACATGGGCGTTTCGCCTGAGACATCCTCGGAACATGGGGATGTTTACATCGTTGGTCTAATCCGCGGACCTCCGATAATAGGCGTTTCGCCTGAGATATCCTCGGCATTTTGGGATGCGCCAAGTTCTCTTGTAAGGCATCGTTTCGGAGCGATCTCGGATGACCTCGAAGATGGCCCACGAAGCGAAACTATTGAAACACCCAAGGGTTTTAAGCACTTTCGTTGAACAAATCAGCGCTTCCCTCGATACATACCCTAAGACATCCATTCGAATGGTCCCTCGAAACCATCTGGTCTCCTCCTCCTTCTCCTCCTCCTTCTCCTCCTCCTTCTCCTCCTCCTTCTCCTCCTCCTTCTCCTCCTTCTCCTTCTCCTCTTCCTGTTCGTCCTCCTCCTCCTTGTCCTCGTCATCTTCCTCGTCCTCTTCCTCCTCCTCCTGTTCTTCCTCCTTCTGTTCATCCTCCTTCTCCTGTTCTTCCTCCTCCTCCTCCTTCTCCTCCTCGTCCTCTACTTCCTTCTTCTCCAGTCTTTTCTCCATCTCGTTTCTCCTTCCTCCTCCTCCTCCCTCTCCTCGTGCTCCTGTTCCTCCTCTTCCTCCTCCTCCTCCTCCTCCTCCTCCTCCCCCTTCCCTCCTCACCCGTTTCTCCTGCTGCTGATGCTGCTGCGGCTCCTCCTCCCTTTCCTCCTTTTCTGCCTCCTTCTCCTCCTCCTCCTCCTCCTCCTCCTCCTCCTACTCTCCCTCCTCCTCCTCCTCCTCCTCCTCCTCCTCCTTCTCCTCCTCCCCCTCCTCCCCCGGCCGTCGTCCTTCTCACGCGGAGGAGTGAGGAGGATTATCAAGAACATGCTTGTGAACGTTCGGGGGGGGGGGGGCGTGTCCATACGTATCCCTTTTGAGTGTTCGGAGAGCTCACCTGGATTACATTTGATCGCGATGATGCTGTAAGTTCTTGCGCAACTCTTTCCTTCCACGCGCTTCCCGTTCATGTCAGGAATGGCTGCTTGTTTTTCTCCTCCTACACACTATATGTAAAAGAGCGTTTCGCCTGGGACATCCTCGCCAAATCGCGAAGTTTGGGGTCGTATCTTCAGACGTCTTCTGCTAAACATGGGTGTTTCGCCCGAGACATCCTCGGAGCATGGGGATGTTTAAATCGTTGGTCTAATCCGCGGACTTCCAAGAATTGGCGTTTCGCCTGAGATATCCTCGACATTTTGGGATGCGCCAAGAGCTCTTGTAAGGCATCGTTTCGGAGCGATCTCGGATGACCTCGAAGATGGCCCATGAAGCGAAAGTATTGAAACACCCATCGTTCTTGTTTGAGCACTTTCGTTGACCAACCAGCACTTCGCTCGAGGCATCCCCTAACACATGCCTTCGAACGGGCTCTCGAAACCATCTGGTCTCCTCCTCCTCCTCCTTCTCCACCTTCTCCTCCTCCTGTTCTTCCTCCTCCTCCTCCTCCTCCTCTTCCTCTTCCTCCTCCTCCTGTTCGTCCTCCTCCTGTTCATCCTCCTTCTCCTGTTCTTCCTCCTCCTCCTCCTCCTTCCCTTCCTCCTCCCCTTCTTACTCCTTTTCCTTCCTCCTCCTTCTCCTCGTCGGTATCCTCCTCCGCCTCCTCCTCCTCCTCTTCCTCCTTTTCTCATCCTCCTCCTTCTCCTCATTCTGTTCTTCCTCCTCCTCTTTCTCCTGTTCTTCCTCATCCTCCCGTTCTTCCTCCTGCTCCTTCCTCCTCCTCCTCCTCCTCCTCGTCCTCTGTTTTCCTCTCCTCCTGCTCCTGTTCCTCCTGTTCCTTCTCCTCCTCCTCCTCCTCCTCCTCCTTCTCCCCCTCCCCTCCCCACTCTCTTCTCCTGCTGCTGCTGCTCCTCCTCCTCCTCCTCCTCCTCTTCCTCCTCCTCCTCCTTCTCCCCCTCCTTCCCTGGTCGTCGTCTTCGCCGTCGTCCTCCTCATGCGGAGGAGTGAGGAGGATTACCAGGAATATGCTTGTGAACGTTCGGGGGGGGCGTGTCCATACGTATCCCTTGTGAGTGTTCGGAGAGCTCTCCTGGATTACATTGGATCGCGATGATGCTGCAAGTTCTTGCGCAACTCGGACTTTCACGCGCTTCCCGTTCATGTCAGGAAAGATTGTTGTTTGTTTCTGCAAAGGTTCCAGTCTGAACGGGCGACTCGTCCAGGAGTTCTTTCTGAGAGTGTCCCGGAAATGTTGGCCATTGGGGGCATTGTCCGCAGTGCTCAAGATTATCCTGGGGCGGCCCCAAACGTCCCCATTACCCGAAGGCATCAGCACGAAACACGAAGCAGGCAACAATAGCGTCAGCGCACAGCAACCGCAAATAACAGCAGCAGCAGGTTGCGGTCAGCAGCACGCACCAAACAGACGTGGTCATCAGCAGCACCCTTCAGCCATAAGCGACAACGACACGCCAGTGGCGGCAAGCATGACCAACAACATGCAACAGCGGCAGCAAACAACGCCACGCAGAGGCATGCGCCGAATGCGAGGGTCGAGCCCCACGTTGTAATGACACCCCGAGAGGTCCCCACACGCTCTACCCCGCAAGTGGACGTAGTCCACGGGTCAGCCCTAGTATGTACTACAATGCCAGGCATTTGCGCCTGCGACAGGGGCGAGCGGTGGTCACCCGCGGCGGTGCCCCGGGGGCCCCGCCCGTGGGGTGACGCTGTCCCGGCCCGGGACAGCCCCGGGACGGCCCATGAGGGCCCCGACGGAGGCCTCGAGAGCCTCCCGGGAGCCCCCCAGCGAGCCCGCGAGGGCCCCAGGACGGGCTCGGAGGGCCCCCACGAGCTTCCACGGAGCTCCCAGGGGACCCCCACGAGGCTCCCGAGGCCGCAAAACGAATGATGTTCTCGAAGGTTTTTGACGTTTCCGGTGGTGCTCCTCCCGCCCGCCCCAAGACGCCCACCACGACACCACGGGCGTCCGAAATCGGGCCCATGCTGCCAGGGGGGCCTCCAAGAGAGTGCCCAAGACGGCGCCAGAGGCCCCCGATCGAGCTCCCGGGGCCCCCAAGACGGCCCAAGAACCCCCCCAGACGGCCCCAAGGTACGCCCAAGAGGGTCCAGTTCGGAGCGCTTCCCCCCCCCTCCAGGCCCTTCCACGGCCAGCAAGGCTCCAAGACGCCCCCGACAAGCCCCCAGAAGGCCCCGGAGGCGCTCCCAAGAAGCCCCCGGGCGCTCTCCAGAGACTCCTAGAAGGCTTCAGAGGCGCTCCCAAGAGCTTTCAAGAGGCTTCCAGAGGCTCTCCAGAGGCTCCCACAGAGCCCCACGAGGACCCCCTCCCAGGTATCGGAGGGCCCCCCCCGCCGCTTCCCCGACGCCTCCGCTGGGAACAGGCTGCTCCAGCACGCGGCACTGCTGGCACGACAAGCAGCAGGCTGGAGCTGCGGCTGCAGCTGTTGCTGCTGCCACTGCCGATAGTGCTGGATCTACTGCTGCTGCTGCTGCTGCTGCTGCTGCTGCTGCTGCTGCTGCTGCTGCTGCTGCTGCTGCTACCGCTACTAGCGCTGCTCCAGACGCCGTCTGGATCATCAAGCAAACAGTGCACCCTGAAGTAATGAGCAGCAGCGAGCGCACGCTCCATCCTCTGGCATTCCTGGACGGCAGTCCGCGGGTCAGCCCCAGTCAGCTACAACGCTGGGATCAGCTCGTGCGAGAAAGGTGAGCAGTGGCAGCGGGCCTTGGCGCTGCTCCGGGAGATGCGGGAAGCGAAACTGGAGCCCGACGTTATCGCTACTATCATGCCGGGGCCCAGCGCGTGCGAGAGAGTGCGCTGCCGCAGCTCGGCCCTGGGCGGCGCCCAGCTTTCCCCGCGCTCCTGGGGCGGTCCTGGACGGCCTTGGACGGCCGCCAGAAGGCTCCAACACGTCCAATGACGGCTCGCTCCAGAGAGCGCCTACACCTTATGCGATGCTTAAGAAAACCTACGTTTTCGTCCAGAGTCTCGATTATTCTTAATTTTTCAATGTAAATCCCAAGATTTTGATAGAAGTTCTGGATTACATTCAATTTCTGAGACTATGAATTTCTTAACCCATGATTTCTGAAACATTTCGCAGGGTGTAGAAGGCACCAGAGAACTTGAAGCGAGCCTCCAAATGGTCCAAGACGGCCCCAAGACACGCCAAGAGGCCCTCTGCGACAGCCCAGCTCCCCAGAGTGTCTCAGGGCGCCCGACGACGGTCCCAGAGAGCCCAAAGTGCCCTCCAAGAAGGCCCCGAGGGAGTCCCCACAGAGCCCTCAGAGCCCCACAGACGCCCCTGGACGGCCCCAAGGCGATTCTACGCTGAGCTTCCCGGGCTGCCCCCCAGAAGAGGCTCTGGTGGACGGCCCAGGCGAGGCCCCAGAGGCGCCCAAAATACCGCCAGAGGCCCTCGAGACGCTCCCGACAGGCTCGCAGGAGGATCTCGCATGGCCCCGAGAGGGTCCCAGAGATCCCCACCGCGTCCCTAGAGGGACCCCTAATTGCAGCGCCAGTCCAGCTCCCAGCCCCAGCGTGCGAGTCCCAGATTCAGTACACCGTGGATTTCATTGACGGGTCCACACCGGTCTCTTCTACACTGCAGCGGCCTTCGCGTGCCAGAAGGGTCTCTGTCTTGAAAGGGCGTGCCGACTTTAAAACGAGGGGGGGGGTCCAGACGCCCCCCAAAACGGCCCCAGACGGCCTCGGGGCGGCTCCGAGAGTCTCCAGGGGGCGCTAAGACGGCCTCAGAGCACCCTTGGGATCCCCAAGAGAGCCCTAGAGGCCCCCAAGGCAGGCCAGGAAGCTCCCGAGACGGCCTAGGAGGGCCTCCAGGAGAGCCCCAAGAGGCCCAAACCGTCCAACATTTTTTTCAGGAAGCGCACATTTTCACTATGTCTTGTTTTTTCGTCCTCGCAGCGTCCAAGACGGTTATAAGGCCCCCCAGCTCGCCCTAAGACGCGCTCAGAGGCCCCCAGGAGGGCCCCAAGACGGTCCCACACGGCGCCGGGACAGCTCCAGAGGCACCCGAGACGGCCCAAGACGCATCCAAGATAGGCCCAAGAGCAGCCACTAATGGCCCAGGGGACGGCTCCGAGAGGCTCCAAGGGGCGTCACGACGGTCTCAGAGCACCCCTGGGAGCCCCAAGACAGCTCCAGAGGCCAGCAAGGCGGGCCAGGAGGCTCCCAAGATGGCCCAGGAGGGCCTCCAGGACAGCCCCAAGAGGCCCAAATCGTTCATCCCCTCCAGGAAACGCACATTTTCACTATGTTCTGTTTCTCGTCGCCACACCGTGCAAGACGGCTGTACAGGCCCCCCAGCTCGCCCCAAGACGCGCTCAGAGGCTCCCAGGAGGGCCCCAAAGAGGCCTCACACGGCCCCGGGACGGCTCCCGAGGCGCCCGAGACGGCCAGCCCCAAAGCAGCCAATAATGGCCCAAGACAGCCGCAAGACGGCCCCGCCGCCCTGTCTCCAAGGCGGCTGTGCAGGCCCCCGCTGCCTCATCTCCAAGCCTTTCCGTTTGCACAGTCTCCAAGACGGCTGTACAGGCCCCCAGATCGCCCCAAGACGCCGCCAGACGCCCCCAGGAGGGCCCCCAAACGGCCCTCGACGGCTCCAGAGGCGCCTGAGACGGCCCAAGAAACACCCAAGAAAGCCCGAAGAGCGCCCAATATCGGCCCAAGATGGCCCCAAGACGACCCGAAGATGGCCCGAGAGGCGCCCAAGACGGCCCCACATCGCCCCACGACGGCCCATGAGGCACTCAAGACGACCCAAGAGGGCCCCAAGGGACTTCCAGGAGAACGAAAAGAGGCACCCAAACGGCCCCCAAGAGGCATTGGATGCTTCTCTTTTGGGGAGCGTCGAACTTCCAGAGCCATCTCTGGCCCTTTTGGGGACGTCTTGGGGCGGTGCGCTCGAAAGGTCGATTCGTGTCCTCGCACTGGGGCCCGTCTTAGGGAGTTCGTGGGGCCTTCTTGGGCCGTCTGGGAAGCCGCTTGGCCCGTCCTGGAGACCCTTTGGGGCGTCTCGCCGCCATCTTGCGGGCCTCTTAGGCCGTGCCCACTGGCCCCACACTACCAGATAGAATTATCATTCGCCCCCCCGCGAAAAGCAGATAACATGATCACGGCGACCCGCCCCGCAGAAGCTATGATGAGCACAGATTGCGGCGTGAGAAACAGCTTCTGTCCACACCATGTCATGCCGACATGGGTGTGCTTCCACTGTCACAGCCTCCACCACCGCGTTCCTGCCTTCAGGCCTGCTTGCCTGCATCCTCGCCCACCTCCCCCTCCAGCAGCCACCTCCATCCGCGCTGCCCCCTCCAACCTCCCATCACCCGCGAGGCCCCGGAGACGCTCCACTTCCACGTCCATGCCATGGCGGGCAGATTCCGCGGCCAGAAGGCTGCGAGTCAGCCCTAGTCAGCTGCAATGCTGGGATCAGCGCGTGCGAGAAGGGCGAGCAGTGGCAGCGGGCGTTGGAACTGTTTTCTGAGATGTGGGAGGCGAAATTTGAGCCCGACGTGATCTGTACTACAATTCTGGTCGTTGCGCGTGCGAAAGGGGCCAGAAGTGAGCGAGCTGCCCCCGAGCGCCCGCAAGCGCCTGGAGTGCCCCGCCGCTCTCGGACGGCTCCAGGGAGCCCCCAGGTGGCTCCAACACGGCCTCAGGCAGCCCCACTACCGCTCCGAGACGCCCGAGATGGCAGGAGGACGTCGCAAGAGAACCCGAACAGAGCCCCATGACAGCCCGAGACGACCCGACGACCGACCACATGCCTCCGAAGACGGCCCCACCGGACCCCGATGAGGGTCCCGCGAGTTGGGCGTGGCTTAATGGGGGGGTCACAAACGGGGGGGTCAGAAAAGGTCCCCTTGCGTGCCCCTTTCGGGCCCCTCCAGAGCCCCAGGGGGCGGGGCTCGTTTAGGTACCGTTTGGGTACCTTTTCGAACCACCCTCGCCACCCCCCCATTTATGACCCCCCCATTACGCAGCGCCCAAGCGAGAAGTATCGGTCATCGCGAGGTGTTCGAATGTTCCTGTCGGACCAAGAGCGGCCCCAGACGGCCCCCGGGCCATCCCGGAACGCCCCAAGACCGTCCAGGAGGCCTCGCCGGGTGCCCCAAAAGACGGCCCCAGCCCGCCCGAAGACTGCCCAGTGAGAAGCCTGCGAGCCTCGCCGGGTGCCCCAAAAGACGGCCCCAGCCCGCCCGAAGACTGCCCAGTGAGAAGCCTGCGACGGCCTCGTAGAGCACCCCCGGTGGCCCCTCAAAGCAGCAGGAGCCCTCTACTTAACGGGCACCACGGCGAGCTCCAAGACGGCCCGAGACCCCCAACATCGCCCCAGGATGCCGCGCGAGGCCCCCCGGGGCGGCCCAAGAGGGCCCAGGGACCCCGACGACGGCCCCACGAGGCGGAAAAGCACGCTGAAACCATTCATGTTCTAAAGTTTTCCTCCACGTTCTCCCCACGACGGGCCCAGAACGGCCCCACAGTTGCAGGTCTTTCCAAGATCACACCGGGACGGCCTTAGAGGGCCTCACGAGCCCACCAAGACGGCCAGCGAGGGCCCCGAGACGGGCCAGAACAGGCCCCGGCGAGCCTCACAGAGCTTCACGTTGCCCCCCGAGACGCCCCATGAGCTGACCAGGAGGCTCAAACAAGACTCCCAGACGGCCCCAGACCCCCTGTCATGGCCCGAAGGTGGCCCAAGGGGCCCCCAGTACGGCCCAAGAGGGCCCACGAGGATTCTAGAGACGGACCCAGGAGACCAGAATTCAAGCAAAAACGCTCTCGCCATGACGGGCTCAGAAGGGCCCCGCGCAGCTTCAGGAATGTGCGGGATCGCCCCACGATGGCCCAAAAGGCCTCAACGAGCATACCAAGACGGCCCAAGAGGGCTTCAAACCGGCCCAAGACAGGCTCCCGACGGCCTACCAGAGTTTCAGGTGGCCCCCAAGACTCACCAGGAGCTGCCCAGGAGGGCCCACACTGGGCTCCCAGACGGTTCCGTACGGCCCTCCAGGGGGGCACTCGACGGATGTTACGGCAGGGGGGTTCGTTGGGGGGTCAGTTTTAGCGTCGGGGGCTCTCTCCGTCCTCTCACGGGAGCTTTCTGAGGCCTGCTCCGGCTGTCCTGGATCTCTATGGGGATGTCCGCGGGCACGGACAGCCTTTTTCGGAGAGGCCCAAGAGCTCCCTTCGGGCCCCAACACCACGAGATCCTTCCCTGGACGGACAACTCCGACATGGCGCAGACCTCCCCAGGGTG
Source organism: Prorocentrum cordatum (assembly GCA_963575745.1). Taxonomy (NCBI): domain Eukaryota; class Dinophyceae; order Prorocentrales; family Prorocentraceae; genus Prorocentrum; species Prorocentrum cordatum. The sequence goes on from CAUYUJ010020259.1 coordinate 455,613, forward strand.
TTCGAAAACAGCCTCCAGCCCCGGCTCCCCCAGACTGCAGCAAACCATGCAGCTAACCTCAAGGATGGCAGGGGGGACCTTTCAACAGCAATCTCCAGCACGCATGCACAGTAAGTTTCCCAGGCTCTCCCCGAGAAGAGGCTCTGGGGGACAGCCCGGGAACGGCTCCAGAGGCGCCCCCAAATTGCAAGAGGCCCTCAAGGCGCACCACACAGGTTCGCAGGAGGGCCCAACATGCCCCCGACACGGCCCCAGGGTAGCCCGAGCTGTTCAACTTCGACGAACTGTTCACCCATGGTGCGCGAGTCCCAGGATCAGCGCACCGTGGATTTCATCCACGGGTTCACACGAGTCCACGGGCAGGAGCACGTGCGTGCGGGAAGGGTCGGGAAGAGCCTGAGGGCTCTCGGCGCCCGGCGGCCCCAGGACGGCTCCGAGACGGTCAGGAGGCCGCCCCGACGGCCCAAAGACGGCTCGGAGCCGCTCAAGATGCTCCGAAGGCGGCCCAAGAGGGCCCCGAGACGCGCAATGATCCGGCCAAGACGCCTAAGATTGGCCCAAGACGGCCCAAGAGCTCCCCAAGACGGCCCAATAAGCCTCCCAAGAGGCCTCCCAAGAGAGCCCCGAGAGGCCAAAATCGTTGATTTGCATTGTTTTTTTTCCGACGTTTTTTGCTTCCTCGCTTTTTCGGCTTCCCGACGCTCCGAACCCCCCCAAGAGGCATCCAAGACCGCTCCAAGACGGTCGAAGAGACGGTCCAAGAGGGCCCCAAGACGGTCCAAGGCGGCCCAGGACGGCCCCAGAGGCGCCCAAGACAGGCCAACGGGACCCCAAGATGGCCCAAAGAGCGGCCCAAGACGGCTCCAAGACGGCCCGAGGACCGCCCAAGAAGGCCCTAGGGGGCCCCAAGACAGCCCAAGGGGCGCGATAGACGGGCCCAGAGAGGCCCAAGAGGCCCCCAGGAGCCCAAAAGAGGTCCCCAAGAGGTCCCACGGGGCTTCAAAACTGCCTCGAAGCGAGGGTGGCGGACGAGGGGACCACCCAGGAGAACCGCCAAACTCGCCCCCAACCGCCCAGGACAACCGCGAGCGAAAGTTCGCCGAATATTGAACAGCAATATGGGCACGACTTATCTTTACTATTGCCTCCCAGCTCCAGGGCGCCCTTCGCCGCTGCCGCCCAAGTGAGGCGAGATACACCAGAGGCCTCCAGGGAGCGCAGTCCCCAACACAGTTTAATCCCAGAGGGGCGCGGCGACGGCACCCAAAAGTGCGTGGCTCCCTGCGCGTCCACAGTGAGCCGCCATGTACAGTCCACCGTGCGACATTCCGAGTGCCCTGGGGCAGCATCGATCTCTTCCGTGGGCACGAAGCAGAACAGCAGCGGCGGCACACAGCAGCAGCAAGCAGCGGCAGGCAGCGGGTAGAAGCACACATCAAGCGGAACTGGCCATCAGCAACAACCTGCAGCCACAAGCAGTAGCAGCGGCATCAAGCACTACAGTACGCAACAGCAGCAGCAAGCAGCAGCACGCAGTAGCATGCGCGGAATGTGAGGTCGGGCCCCGCAATCAGATGCCAGTTCATGCAGACTTAGTGGACGGAGTCCGCGGGTCAGCCCTACCGACGTCGCCAGCCTCATTCTGGTACCCACAACCCACGACGACGACCACCACCACCACGACAACGACGCCGAGTGCGACGGGTACGACGGCGGCCTCGCGGCGGCGACGACAACGACGACGCCGACGATGGCGGCGACGACGGCGTCCCCGCGACGGCCAAGCTGTTGGAGCGCTGCGAGAGCTCGGACACGAGGGCGCGGTCTCGCTGCCGCCGCCCTGGCCGCCGCCGTGCTTATAGGTTTTCGGCAAAATCTCCGCCGTTCCTCCAAGAACCATTCCAGAAAGATGTCGTGGACGGAGTCCACGGGTCAGCCCTAGTCAGCTACAGCGCTGGGATCAGCGCGTGCGAGAAGGGCGAGCAGTGGCAGCGGGCCTTGGCGCTTCTCAGCGAGATGTGGGAGGCGAAGCTCAAGCCCAATGTCATCACCTACGGCGCGGGGATCAGCGCGTGCGGTAAGGGCGAGCAATGGCAGCGTGCTCTGGCGCTGCTAGGAGAGATGCAGGAGGCAAAGCTGGAACCTAATATCGTTACCTGCAGCGCGGGGATCAGCGCGTGCGGTAAGGGCGAGCAGTGGCAGCGGGCTCTAGCGCTGCTCAGCGACATGTGGGAGGCGAAGCTGGAGCCTTACCTTACCAGCTACAATGCTGGGATCAGCGCGTGCGAGAAGGGCGAGCAGTGGCAGCGGGCCTTGGCGTTGCTCAGGGAGATGCGGGAGGTGGAACTGGAGCCCGACCTCACCAGCTACAATGCTGGGATCAGCGCGTGCGAGAAGGGCGAGCAATGGCAGCGTGCTCTGGCGCTGCTAGGCGAGATGCGGGAGGCGAAGCTGGAACCCACTGTCGTCACCTGCAGCGCGGGAATCAGCGCGTGCGAGAAGGGCGCGCAGTGGCAGCGGGCTCTGGCCCTGCTCGGCGAGATGTGGGATGCGAAGCTGGAGCCCGACGACATCTCGTACTGCGCAGCTATCAGCGCGTGCGAGAAAGCCGAGCGGTGGAGCGAGGCCCTGGGGCTTTTCCACGAGATGTCGGAGCGGGGGCTTTCGCCGGACGCGATAGCGTGCAGCGCGGTGCTCCTGGCCCTGGAGAGGGGCGAGGCGGGCATCCGCATGAGGCGGCTGCTCCGGGTCCCCCCGCCAGGCGCAGACCCCGCCCGCACCGGAGGCGCCCCGGCGAGCTCCCCCTCGCGGGGCCCTCGAGGCGCTGGCGGGCTGCACCTCTGCATCTTCCAGGGCGGCGCGCAGGGCGTCGGCGGCTGGGCCCTGAGCGGCGGCAGCAAGCAGAACCGCTGGGATGTGGTGCTGGACGGGCTGCTCCAGTGCGTCATGATGGACGGCGAGTGGCCCCAGGAGGTGCGCGCCTCCGCCTTCGTGGGCCCCGACTGCGTCCACCTCAGCGGCCGCGTGCAGGAGTGGGCCATGCCCGCGGTCGGCCGCCGCCACAGCGGGGCCGCCGCCTTCCAGCCCGTCACGCTCCAATCCTGGGAGGACGCGCTCTGGTGGTCGCGGGGAAGGTCGGGCGGGGCCAGGGCGAGGTCAAGTCCGTTACAGAGCGTTCTGGAACGCTCTCAGAGCGCTCCGGCACGCTCGGAGAAGGCCGCGGCGCCCGAGAGATCCTCCAGAGCCGCCGGGTCTCAGATATGCTCGCTGTATCCTCCTCCGAGGTTACCCTCGTCCTGGCTTCGTCTTGTAAGGGCGGGCCTTCCCGGCCTCGAGTGGAGCCTGGCCCAGGCGGCGCCAGGGTCGCTGGAGGCGTCGCGCGGGCAGCAGCTCGAACGCTTGAGAGCGGAGCTGGCGCGCATGCCGGAGGCCGCGGCGGTGCTCGCCTTCACGCCGGCGCGGCCAGACGTGACCTACGACCAGCTCAGGGAGCTGGGCTCAGGTCGGGGCGATCGAACTGGGTACGGAGAGAATGGGCACACAGACCGAGAGCCGGTCCTGTTCATTTTGAACAGGAATCGCTGCCGGTGTCGCCGCGGAATTTGTCCATTTGAGACTGACGGCTGCCTGCCCAAAAGCTGACGCTGTCAGTTTTGGACAAGATTTGTTTTTGGGCATCGTTCAGATTTTGTCCGTCCCCATTTCGGGCGTCCAAATCAGGGCGTAGCCCGCGCCCTGGCCACGTGTACGTGCTGATGGGAGGCGCGCACGGCTTCGACGACGACGACGACCGCGACGGTGCCTTCGCGGCCAAGGTTCTGGAGGCCTTCTCGGCGCGCTTCGGCGACGGCCGCGTCGTCCGCGTCAGTCTCGGGGCAGGGGAGACCTCCAGAGATGGGCCAGAACCCAAGTTCACGCTAGCGAGCGTGGCAAGCTTTGTGAGCGCTGAGCACACGCGCGGAGCATTGCGGCAGGCAGTTGCGGGCGTTGAGGTGCACTGCCAGAACACACGAGCACACGAGGCTGCGTCGCCCAGCATGCTCACGTAATCATCCGACTCGCTGCTAGCACAGGTCAGTGTCTCGCATCTGCGAATCAAGGGGGATGCATTCGATTATTGGTTGGAGGAATATTACGGTGGAGAGAGTTATTTGCGCCCTGGTTATCGGATCAGGACTTCAATCGGGTCGTACGCGCACCTATTGGTGATGCCATTTTTTGTGATGTTCTCTATGGGCGTGCTTGCATAGCAGGTGATGTTCTTGTGGAGGGAGTCGCCCGAGTGCGGCATCTGAAACGATTGACAGGTCTCGATCATTTCGGAGAGTGGCAGAACATAGTGTGAATGAAGCAGGTTGATAGTGTATCAAAACATCATGGTATTGGTAGTTTGAATGTGTCAACTTGTGTTGACAAATGCTACTCGCAGGCGTTGCTGTCACTGCTCGCGAGACTGCGGCTCGCACTGCGCGCTGTCGCACCCGGGCTGTGGTGGCGTGCAGCCCTCACGAAGATGGAATCACAAGATCGCGCACTCCAATGGTGCTCTTGCTGATGTCCAGCTGCTAGTTCGGCAGTGGCGCGCCGCGCGATCCAAGACCTGGGAGTACATATCTGAAGGACGACTACATCAACATGCGAGCGGGTTTCGGCGCTTCTGGCAGCTCCCTCGCGGAGCCCTGCCCCAGCTTCCGTTCTGTTCCGACGCACCGCGTGATCGACACCGCGCAGTGCAATAGTATGTTGTCTATTGGCGTTTGTGTTTGCGTCCTTGTCGTCGTGACACTGTGCGTGGTCATCCAGACGATCTTCTTCCAGATGAAACAGCTGCACACGTTAAGAGGAGGATGAGGAGATCTCTCTCTCTCTCTCTCTCTCCTTTTCCCCTCCTCCCCAGCTCTTCGCTCTCCTGTTTTCGCTTCGCTCGAGTGCCTTCCAGTGGAGATCTGCTCAGACTGCTTTCCCGACCCGCTCCCATGCGCCAGCTTGGCTGGGCAGCCAAGCCGAGTCCAGCAGTATCGGCGAAAGGTGCCCCCGATGACCGCAGACAGGAGGAGGAGGAGGAGGAGGAGGAGGAGGAGGAGAAGGAGGAGGAGGAGGAGGAGCAGGAGGAGCAGGAGCAGGAGGAGCAGGAGCAGGAGGAGGAGGAGGAGGAGAAGGAGGACCATGAGGAGAGGGGGACTCCTCCTTGGCTGCGTGTGCTCCTCCTCTTCTTCCTCCCCCTTCTCATAGACGGCGACAAGCCTTGGATCATCCCATTCACGCGCGCCGTCGAAGCAGCCTGCCTGCCCCCGCCGCCCTCCTCCGCTGGAGCGCGGCCAGGAGGTCGTTCCCAAGATGGCGCTCGGCATGCGCGGCCTCCGGAAGATGGACCCGACGTACGCCAGACGGGCCGTCACCTCTTCCTCCGCCTCCTCCGCCTCCTCCTCCTCCTCCTCCTCCTCCTCGTCGCTCATCTCCTCCTCCTTCATCGATCGTCCATCTTCGAAGCAGGTGCTTGCCAGCGTGGCCCCCACACAGCGGGCTCTTGCACTCTCGATTCTCGATGGCGCTTTCTACATGGGGCAGTCCATGTGGTGCACGAGACGTGGTGCATCCCTTGCCGCGCAGTCGATATGGTGAAATCTCTGGGATGCACAAATCCTGCGGTGTAATCTGTGCGATGCAAGCTATGCGGAGCGATCCAGGTGATGTTATCCTTGGTGCGGCGACGTGGTGCAGTGAGTTTTTCCTTCAAACATACGGCAGTCGGCATTTCCAACGTTCGAGCAAGCATCTCATCTATCCGCCAGCAAGTTGTTTCCAATATCAACCCTTTTGCACTGGCGACAGGACCCTTGCCATGCAGATCCATGGCTTGGGCGGGCGAGCGGTGATGGTGACGACGACATCGCAGACGGCGACGATGATGATGATGGTGGCGCTGAGGACGAGGGTGGTGACGATGGTGGTGATGATGATGACGACGATGGTAATTGTGATGAAGGTGATGGTGGTGATGTCGGTGGCAATGATGACGGCGGCGACAGTGATTATGATGATGGCGTTGGTTGGTCGGTATGAGGAAGTGCGCGCGCAGAAGTCAGGTAGATCTTTTGGTGATCATCAGTGCTGTGTTGTTTTCACTTGATCACCGTGATGTTGAACATTGCGCTTAAAGTATATAATACACGTCAGCGTTTTGATAGGAACTGGATAAGTTGGACAGATTCTGACAGGTGCGTGTGCGTTTAGAAACGAATGTTTACAACACGCACTTGTTAGATCAACGCGTGAGCCCCAGGCTGTATTATTCGATAGGAGTGACGGGGGTGTCGAGCCCAGTTCGCTGCCATGGTACCAGCGTGTATCTATAACGAAAGTCCGCGCGTAATACAAACGAGAGCATCTTGTGACAAGCCAGACCGACAATGAAGATATAATGGGATTGGGATAATAGTCTATCTATTGACAATGAAGATAGAATGTACGGTCAGAAACTTCGGCTGAACGTTTTGCGCCGCTGGTTCTGGCCCACTACGCCTCGGCGCGACAGTCCCCAAACGTCGACGTCCTGAGCCCTTCCCGACCTCCCGCCCCGCGGAGCGGAGCGACACGCTATCCGCTCGCAGGGCACAGCGTGTCGCTGGGGCCACCGCCGCGACGCGCTGAGCACACGTCCCCGACCGCATGCGGTGCACGCTGTGTGGAGCAGCTGACCTCGTGCCGCACACCGGGGCACGTGCTGCGGGTGCCTCCCTGGGAGTGCGCGCCGCCGCGGGCGGCGGCCCCGAGCCGGCGAGAGCACCGGCGCACCGGGCGAGAGCACCGCAGGGAGGAAGACCCGGGCAGTGCCGGTGAGCGCGCGGGGCGGCCACGAGGCGGCCACGGGCAGCCTCCAGGCGAAGAGAGCAGGGAGTGCCAGTCAGCGCACGGAGCGGCCGCCAGGCGGCCAGCGGCGGCCACCAGGCCGAAGCTTGGAGCGGCCAGCCAGCCTGCGAGGAGGCGACGGTGCCGCCACGGGCGGCCACGGGGCGGCAACCCGGAGGTGCCAGCTGATGTCCTCCAGGCTCGGCCATGACCTCTTGGTGCCAGGACCTCTCGAAGCAGCAATGCGACATCTGGCGGTTCTCTTCAGCTTCCCCTCTTCGATCCTCTCTTCCCTGTCTCTGGGCTTCTCCGCCGCCATGAAGGGAGGTGCCACTACGGAAAACGGGTCTCAGACCCCAGTGCCCAGGGTTTTCCCCAGGACCAGTTCTTCATCCTGAGTCATTTTGGACGGTCCTGGAGCCCTCGGAAGGCGAAGCGAACCCAGGGCCCTTTTCAGTACCTGCTTCCTTCGTGCTAACGCTTCGATTCTCCAGGCCTTCATCGACCAGCTCCTGGACGGCTTCCTGCTGAACCGGCTGGGCTGCAACGTGCTCATGTCGCAGTATTTGGCCCTCCACGGTCTAGAGCCGCTGCCCATTCAGAAAGGCGCTTCGTCGCGACGAGGCTCTCGGTCGTCGTCGTCGTCGTCGTCGTCGTCGTCGTCGTCGTCGTCGTCGTCGTCGTCGTCGTCGTCGTCGTCGTCGTAGTCGTAGTCGTCTTCGTCGTCGTCGTCGTCGCCGTCGAGCATCGAGGGGGTCGACCAGGATCGAGGATCGAGGCTGTGGGATGTGCTTGGCCCCTCTTGGGCCTCCTTGGGCGCTCTCGTCGCCAGGGCTGGATCCACCTCGAGATCCGGGTGAGATCAGATCGCGCCCCAGGGCCCAGGGCAGGCCTGAGGGGGGTCGTCACCATCATTGTCAGAAGAGGAGGAGGGTCACAGAACGAGGAGGAGGTTGGCCTTAGAGGAGGTCTATGAGGAGCAGCAGGAAGCGAAAGCGAAGGCGGAGGCGGAGGAAGGCAATGGAGTGTGGTGGAACGCTTCGGGATGTGGTGGAATGGACTGCCATGGAAGGGAATGGAACCCGAGGCGGACGGGTGCCTGACTGGCCGCCGCGGCGGCAGCTGCTCGGCCACGGCCTCGCGGCTCAGAGCTCCGAGGTGCCCGTGCTCGGTGCCAGTTATGCCCTCGAGCACCGCGTCGGGGAGGGCGGCGGCCCGACCACGAAGCTGGCAAGGCCTCCTCGCCGCCCTTTCCCCCCCGCAGCCCGGGGCTCCACCTCCGCCGAGTGCTCGACCTCGACGGCGTCGCCGACCTCGCCGAGCACCTCCAGGTGCCTGCCCTGCCACACGAGGCCCAGCGCGTCGAGCACGCCCTCGGGGCCTCGTCTGCCCTGGCCAGCCAGGGCCCACAGCCTGCCCTCCTCGACCCTGCCGTGCGCCCTTCTGGAGTGCACCAGATTGCACCTGCGCAGAAGACGTCCTCGCCCCAGGGCTCCAGGAGGGCCGCGAGCGACGGGTGGGACTTGATGAGCCCCATCTCCGCGGCCTCCCCGAAGACCTCGTCCCGGAGGGGGCGCCGTGCTGCTGCATGAATTGCGCGGCCCTGGCTGACGGGCGCAGCCGACGCAGCTTCTTCGGCAAGGTCCTCCTGCACCTCCGCGGTCGGCACGCGAGGCCTCGCCGGCGGCGCCTCCTCGGACTGCTCCTGCTTCTCCGACGCCTCCTGCGACGCATCGTCAGGAGAGCCCACGACGCAGACGCTCTCACCCCAGGACGTGCAAGGCGGAGTCGCAGCCGGTGCCTGCCCGCCCGCCAACGTCTTGGAGAGCGCCATCTCTTGCAGCGTGGCTTCCACAGGGGACGTCCCCTTTGGCCCGAAGAAGAAGAAGAGGAATAATAACCATAATCAAACATTAATGCGAATAATCACAAATCGTGGTAATAATGATAATAATACTAATCATAAGATGACTATGCAGACGAAGAAGCATTTGAACAGTACTAATAATAACTCCCCAATCAGTGCTTGCACTGAAGGGGTCCTAGCGGAAGTGAAAGATTTGGCGAAAGTTTCCCGCCGATTTTGGTAGCATGCTGGGCTCCTGGGTTCCCGGTTCCGGGTTCCGGGTTCCCGGTTATTGGTTCCGGGCCGATTTCGGTGGGATTTGGATGCTTGGGCTCCGGGGTTCCCGGTCGATCTCTTCAGCGAAAACCTCCACTGATTGGGTTTTTTCTCTGGTGTCATTATATGAATCATGCTAGAATACGAATGATATTATCACCGAGTAGATCTCCTCCGCCACTCCCGCCGTGCCGAAGATCTCCGCCAACGCCCGAGGAGCCACTCCATCGCCACACCGCTTGTTGTGCCACGCCTGCGCGCGGGCCTCCACGAGGTCCTCGGCGAGTGCCTCGGCGACCGCGTCGGAGTACTCGCCCTTCTCGCACACGTTCGCGAACTCCTGCATCTCGAGCCGCTCGGTGCTGTCCGCGTCCTTGAAACGGGCCTCGCCGCGCTTCGCGCCCGCGCTGGCAAACCCCTGCGCTGCGATCTCGTTCCGCTCGGAGAGAGGGTCCTGCGGATCCCCACTGGCGACTTCCCCAGCGGCAGCGCGTCTGGCGGCCTCCCGGCGCGTGCCTGCTCACGCGGAGGCGCCCGCTGCGCGGACGCAGTGCTGCGCGGACGCAGTCGTCCACGCAGCGAGTCGTCGGAACCGCCGTTGACGACACCGTGCAGGACCACGAACCGCCCGCTCCCTCGTCGTTGGCCTCCCCTCGCGCTGCGACCGCGCCCCAGGGCCGGGTCGGTAGCCGAGGTTCTGCCGAGGGTGGCCTTCACGGGCGGACCCACAGCTCAAAGAACAAAAAACGCCGCAGACATGAACTTTTGGCGCTCCGCTCGGATCTCTTGGATCCTAACAAAAACAGGCGTAGATATTATTCTTGCGACATCCAGGTCTGCGCGGTCGTGGCACTTCCTCCTCCTCCTCTTCCTCTTCCTCCTCCTCCTCCTCCTCGGCGCTCCCCCCTTTTGCCGCCGCCTTTCCCCTCGTCGACCGCCCCCCTCGGCCTCGCCGCCCCCTCGCCCTCCGCCCCCCCGTGCTGCGGCCAGGTGGCGGCGTTCGTCTAGCACGGAACAGACGCATGACTGATGTAACCCCATCTTGTTTCATTTCTTTCACTTCATCATGGTGTTTCTTCTCATGCTCCTCGTTACCCCCACGTCCTCCTCCTCCTCCTTCTCCTCCTCCTCCATCTCCCGCCTTGTCGACAACCTCCTCATCACCATCCCTCCTCCTTGTCCGCCGCATCTCCATCATTGTCCCCATCATCTCCATCATCCTCAGCAGCAGCATCCGCAGCCGCAGCAGGACCAACGTTATCATACTATTCTTTATTCGGAATCATTAGCCCTAACATCATCGGTCCCCCTCATTTTCTAATTTTCTGTTTCCCCACCATCCCGACACACCGCCCTCCTCTGTAGCACTAGTTGCAGGAGGATGAGGAGCATGAGCAGCAACGCGGGAGGCTGAAACAGGCGTAGATCTTCTTGCGACATCCAAGTCTGCGCGGTCGTACTTCCTCCACATACGCCCCTTTTACCGCCGCCTCCCCCCTCGTCGACCGCCCCACTTGGCCTCGCCCTCACCCCCCTCCCGCATCCTCCCATGCTGTGGCCAGGTGGCGGCTTCCGTCTTCCAGCGCGGACCAGACGCATGATTGATGTAACCCCCATCTTCCTCCATGTCCTCCACTTCATCATGTTTTACCGTCTCATCCTCCCCGTTAGTCCGTTTCAGACCATTTCTACGATGTCCCTTCTTCCTCCCCTTCTCCTCCTTTTCCTCCTCCTCCTCCTCCTCCAAGGCACGGTGCGCTCCTCCTCCTTCTCCCCCTCCTCCTCCATCTCCCGTCTTGTCGACAATCTCCTCCTCCCCCTCCCCCTCCCCTTCATCATCATCATCATCATCATCATCATCATCATCATCATCATCATCATCATCATCATCATCATCATCATCATCATCATCGTCATCGTCATCGTCATCGTCATCGTCATCGTCATCGTCATCGTCATCGTCATCGTCATCATCGTCATCATCGTCATCATTTCTCTTTATCGTCTTCTTCTTCATCCTCCCCCCCGTCATCACCAGCATCAGCATTAGCAGCAACAGCCGCAGCAGCACCTTCATCAACATTTCACCATCTTCGGAATCGGCGTCATCCCTGACATCATCGGTCCCCTATCATCTTCACCCCCCCATCATCGCAACAAGTCGTCCTCCTTTGCGGCGCTGGCAGCAGGATGATCACTATCATGAACACTAGGCCCTGGGAGATCCCCCGGGGCCTGGAGGTCATTGGAGGCCCATGGGGCGCCAACAGCAACCCCCAAACCAGCCGGAAACGCCCAAACAACTCCGTCCGCGTTTCCCGAGTGTCAGGGGTACACCTGGAAAGGGAATTGTAGAAGGTCGCAAGGTGGTCTCCACCCAGGATGCAGAGGTACCCTCGCTTCGGACGTCCCACGTTTTTTGTGACGCGCCCCCCCTGGTTTCTCGACCGCTTCTCCGGGGCAGTTGGTTCATGGACCATTTACATTGACAGTCATGGGTGCGGGCAACGGTTTCCAGGACCCTAGTGCGACACCTATGTCTGCACGGTAGTGCCACCTCCTCTGCCTCCTCCTCGGCGGCCTTCCCCCCCTTTTTGCCGCAGCCTTCCCCCTCGTCGGCCGCCGCCGTCGGCCTCGTCTCCCCTCGTCCCCCGCCACCGTCGTGCTGCGGCCAGGTGGCGGCGTTCGTCATCCAGCACAAAACAAACGCATGGCTGATGTTATCCCCATCCTCTTTCACTCCCTCTTCCTCATGTTTCTCCTTCTCATCCTCCCCGCTCGTACATCTCAACTACTTCCTACCGTACCCCCACTTCCTCCTCGTCTTCCACCATCCCCGCCTTATCGACAACCTCCTCATCATTCCTCCTCAGAGTCTTCCTCGCCATCGTCCTACCCACCATCACCATCGCCATCACCACCAGCAGCCGCCGCAGTACCATCACCACCACCATCAACATCATCATCATCATCATCATCACCATCATCCTCATCATCATCATCATCATTATCATCATCATCAGCATCACCCTCATCATCATCATCATCATCATCATCATCATCGTCATCATCATCATCATCATCATCGTCGTCATCGTCATCGTCATCACCATCATCACCATCGTCATCACCATCGTCATCACCATCACCATCATCACCATCATCACCATCATCATCGTGCACTGGAATCATCAACAACATCCCAAACATCATCGGCCCCCTCATATTTTATCGAAGACGCCCACGGCGAATCACCGCCGCCCCCTGCCTTTTTGGAAGCGCCTATGTGGCCGAACGTTGAGGGACCTGCCAAGCTATCGGACCATGTCTTCCCCGAATCGGTTTGGAAAGCCTTCGGGGAACACGTGGGCATCTTGAAGGTCATCTTGGCCGCCTGGAGGCCGTTTTGACCCTTGTGGGCCTTCTTGGGGGACGTTTTGGAGGGCTCTGGGGCTGTCTTCGATGCCATTTTGAGCGTCTTGGATGCCTCTTTGGCCGTCCTGGGGGCCTCTTGGGGCCGTCTTGTGCCTCTTGGGCGATCTTTGGGGGCACTTGGGCCGTCTCGGGCCGTTGGACGGCCGAAAAAGATGCCACAATCCTTCAACAACTCATGGGAAATCAATGATTTTGGCCTTTTCGGGCCTTCCTGGAGGCCCTCTTGGAGGCCCCTTGGGCTGTCTTGGGCCATCTTAAGGCCATCTTCGGCCGTCTTGGTGGGCTCCTGGCCCGTCCGACGCCGTCGGAAGCTGTTTGGGGGGCCTCTCTGAGCCGACTTGGGGCCCTCTTGGAATGATCCAGGGTCGTCTTGGAGGCCATGTTGGGCGTCTTAAAAGCCTCCTGGGCAGTCTTGGGGGCCTCTTGGGGCCGTCTTGGGGGCCTCTTGCGCCGTTCTGGGGCCATCTTGAAGGCATCTTGGGCGATCTTTAGGCGATCTTTGGGGGCTCGTGGGCCGTATCGGGCCGTCGGGAGGCCGAACAGAAGCACACGCCAAACTCCATCAAACACCTAAGGCAAATCAGTGTTTTTGGCTTTTTCTGGCCTTCCTGGAGGCCCTCTTGGAGGCCTCTTGGGCCGTCTTGGGCCAGCTTCGAGCCAACTTCGGCCATCTTGGTGGGCTCCTGGCCCGTCTGACGCCGTCGGAAGCCCTTTTGGGGGGCCTTCTGGGCCGACTTGGGGCCCTCTTGGGGCGCTTCGGGGCCGTCTTAGAGGCCATCTTGGGCGTCTTGGAGGTCTCTTGGGCCGTCTTGGGGCCCTCTTGGGGCCGTCTTGGGGGCCTCTTGGGTGGTCATCAGGCCCTCTTGGCGGCTTCGTGGGCGATCTTGGGGCGATCTTGGGGGCCTCTTGGGCCGTCTTGAGCCATCGGAATGCCAAGAAGAAGCAAATGCCTAAATCCTTCAAACACCTTAGGACAATCATTGGTTTTGGCCTCTTCGGGCCCTCCTGGAGGACCTCTTGGAGGCTTCTTGGCTCGTGTTGGGTCGTCTTGGAGGCTTCTCGGGCGACC
>CAUYUJ010020259.1:474087-484087 GCA_963575745.1 Prorocentrum cordatum
TCTCAGCTCGGCCGCTATCCACGACACTGGCGCAAAGCCTAGCAGGCGTGGCACTTCTCGACACCAAGGGGGTGCGCAGGGGGTGGTCTCTCAGCTCGGCCGCTATCCACGACACTGGCGCAAACCTAGCAGGCGTGGCACTTTCTCGACACCACAGGGGGTGCGCAGGGGGTGGTCTCTCAGCTCGGCCGCTATCCACGACACTGGCGCAAAGCCTAGCAGGCGTGGCACTTTCTCGACACCACAGGGGGTGCGCAGGGGGTGGTCTCTCAGCTCGGCCGCTATCCACGACACTGGCGCAAATCGTGGCACTCGACACCACAGGGGGTGCGCAGGGGGTGGTCTCTCAGCTCGGCCGCTATCCACGAGCAAAGCCTAGCAGGCGTGGCACTTTCTCGACACCACAGGGGGTGCGCAGGGGGTGGTCTCTCAGCTCGGCCGCCATCCACGACACTGGCGCAAAGCCTAGCAGGCGTGGCACTTTCTCGACACCAAAGGGGGTGGGCAGGGGGTGGTCTCTCAGCTCGGCCGCTATCCACGACACTGGCGCAAAGCTTTGCAGCCGTGACACTTTCTCGACACCACAGGGGGTCTCTGAGCGCGGCCGCCACCCACGACACTGTCGCAAAGCTTAGCAGGCGTGGCGCTCTCCCGGGACTATAGGGCCAGCGCAGGGGGTGATCTCTTGGTGCAGTGATTATCCATCGCATTGCGCGTGAGAGCTTGCGTCTTGCCCTGATCCGTAAACATCGCGGCTCAAGCCGGCGCGGCACGACTGCGCATTTACGCAAGTTTGTCTGTGCTCCAACTTGCGGGCAACAACCGCCCGGCCTACGCGCGGCAGCAATGCCGCCCAAAATTGACATTGGACAGCTGCCGCCTCCGTGCGTGAAGCTGAAGAACGCACTGACTGAAATGGGCGACGATGTAAGCCTGGAAGGCTTGCGTGGCTGCGAGGGGCCTCTGATAAGAAACGCATTCGATGCCTATCACCGTCAATTGAAGAATTGGTGGCCCGAGACGCTTTACATGAGGTATAACGAGTTGCCGCGTCCAGGTACGAACGACGATAGCAGGAGGAGGCAATGCCTGGTGGCATACTTGCTGAACCCTTCGCCCGGCGGGTTCCCGGCTGATCAGCCGGGGGGCGGTGCGGAGGATGGGGCCGGCTCGCCGTTGGCGAAAGTTCGGCGGGTCGGCGACGCCGGCAACGGGGGCGTTGCCACGCCCGCGCAGGACACGCCTATCAAGTGCACGCCCATGCAGGCCTTCACTCCTCAGCGGTCCCCAGCACTTCTGGTTGCTACCTCTGTTCGTTCCACGGGTACCCCGCGCATTCAGCTGTCCCCTGAGCTGGCTCAGACGGACCGCCGTTGGGCAGAAGTACCTTGGTCGCAAGGCCTGCGATAATCAGTTCAGCTCGAGAACCTGTTGACGAAAGCGGATGCGAAAGCAGTCACATGGTACGAGGCATTCGCGGCCAAGCGAGCTTCTGATCCAGAGTACTTGCCGTCGAGGAGTTCCAGTAACACACATAAGGTTTAAATTAAGTATGTGGGGTTCCTCGGTAGCGTAATTTTGGTCTCTTCGGGCCTTCCTGGAGGCCCTCTTGGAGGCCACTTGGGCCGTCTTGGGCCATCTTAAGGCCATCTTCGGCCGTCTTGGTGGGATCCTGGCCCGCCTGACGCCGTCGGAAGCCCTTTTGGGGGGCCTTTCTGGGCCGACTTGGGGCCCTCTTGGGGCTCTTCGGGGCCGTCTTAGAGGCCATCTTGGGCGTCTTGGATGCCTCGTGGGTCGTCTTGGGGCCCTCTTGGAGCCGTCTTGGGGGCCTCTTGGGCCGTCATGGGGCCATCTTGGAGGCCTCTTGGGCGATCTTGGGGCGACCTCGGGGGTCTCTTGGGCCGTCTTTGGCCGTCGGAAAGCCGAAAAGGCGCAAATGCCACAATCTTCCCAAACCTTAGGACAATCAATGATTTTGGTCTCTTCGGACCTTCCTGGAGGACCTCTTGGAGGCCTCTTGGGCCGTCTTGGAGGCCTCTTGGGAGCCTCTTGGGCCTTTTTGGGCCATCTTGAGGCCATCTTAGGCCGTCTTGGGTGCATATTGGGCCGTCTTGGAGGCATCTTGGGGCCATCTTATCCGTCTTGGAGGCCATCTTGGCCCTCTTGGAGGCGTCTTGGAGGCCATCTTGGGCCATCTTGGAGCCGTCTGGAACGGAACAACTCTTTGCAACTCTGGGCAAATGTTCGGCATCCTTCCAGGTGGCCGGCGGGGCGCGCCGGAGCCCCAGGGGGAGTTTTTTGGGGGGCGAAAGAACCAAAACCAAACCCGAAAGGATCTAGCACGCCAGGCACCCCTGCGATGAATCGGCAGGGGGCGGCGGACACAACTGCCTCGGCCCATCCCGCCACCGTGCCCGGCTGTGGGTATGAAGCCTATTGAATGTTCGTTGGGATCTCGCCTCTCGGGGGCCCTCTTGGAAGCCGTTTCGGGGCCTCTTGGGCTTCTTTTGCAGCTTCTGCGGGCCTCTAGGGGTCTTGGACGCCTCTTGGGGCCTCCTGGGGGCCTCTTGGGGCGGAAGGCTCGAATTTTCGGTTCGCGTTCCCTCTCTTGGGCCCCTTTTGGGGTCGTCTCGGGGCCATCTTGGGCCGTTTGGGGCCTCGTGGGCTGTCTTGGGGCTCTCTTGGGCTGTTTTGGGGCTCTGTGCGGGGCCTCTTGGGTTGTCTTGGGGCTGTCTCGGGGGCCTCTCGGGCCGTCTGGGAGCGTCGGAAGGCCGAGAAGTCGATAACGCCAAACAACTTCGACAACTTGTGGGACAAAACAGATTCTGGCCTTTTGGGACTCTCTTGGGAGGCCTCTTGGAGGCCCCTTGGGGCGTCTTCGAGGCCTCTTGGGATGTATTGAGGGCCATCTTCAGCGTCTTGGAGCGACAATCTGGCGATTCGGGGCCCTTTTTTGGACCGTTTTTGGGGGCCTCTTGGGGCCCTCGTGACAGCCCCGCGCCGCCACCTCGGCAGAGCCCATGGAGGCGCGCGGGAGACCCCCGGGGGAGCACGCGGGAAGCCCGAGGGGGCACGCTCCAAGCCCCGGGAGATTCGTCAGGAGGGGGGAACTCTTGTTGTCGCAGCCGCGGGCGAGGGCGCCAGCGGCGAGTGAGGTCCGAGCGGGCCGCGCAAGAGCCGAATTACCTAACGCCGGCGGGCCGGCGACCTCAGCGGCGCCGCGGCGGGCGGGCCGGCGTGAAGGGGGCGGTGCGGGCTGCAGCTGCCAGGGACCAGGTCCAGGAGCGCGCACATGCACGATTGTCAGGAGGGAAAACAACGCACAGACACAACTTATCGTCGATTCCCGAGAAAGTAGGGGAAAATATGGGAAGTGGGGGGGAAGACAAAAACCCAGGTCATACTGGAAACCATGGGAAATCCTATTATTTGTATCTATCTATTTATTTGTGTGTCCCCGGGCCCCTTCAATTTGAGAGCGAGGGGTGCGGGTCCCCTGAACAATCCTCAGGAGTGACGGCTGAGGCTCAGAGGAGTAAGCTTAAGTCGGGCCTGGCCCTCTACAAGGGTAAAATTAAAAAATTGTCCAAAAAAAATATAGCGGCTTCTGGGACGCGTCTGGGCGCAGGGGGCGTGACGGGCTCGGCGCCAGCTCCGTGATTTATGCCCTGTCGCCCTCGCTTCCCTCCCTCCCTCCCTCCCTCCCTCCCTCCTTCCTTCTGTCTGGCGGCCCGCAGCATACTGGCTCATGTGCGTTTTGCTTTTGGCGCATTTTGTCGGCACCAGTGCGCTCTCGTCTCTTCGACGGCGCTCGTGCCAGCGCTGGCAGCCAGTTGGCAACTGCTGTGCCCCCCCCCGGGGGGCCCACGCCTTGGGGGGCAGGGGGCCGCTCTTCCCCCCCCCTCTCTCTTCTCCCGCTTCCTCCTCCTCCTCCTCCTCCTCCTCCTCCTCCTCCTCCTCGTTCTCCTCCCTCCCCCGTCGTTTGTCGTTGTCGTCGTCGGGGGGCGGTCCCTTGCTTTCCTCGGGCTTGTGTCCCCCCTACGGGGGTGTGGCGCCCGAGGCAACGGGCTCCGAATCCATTCAATGATGCCGCCTCTGTGGGTTTTGCCGGCTGGACGTTACGGGGTCGTGGAGCGCCCTCCTGTCCAGAAGGGTTCGGCGCGAGCGTTTGCACCCTGGCTCGCTATTTTACGACTACGCGAGTGCCTGGTGACGTCTACCCGGCCGGTCACTCTCTGGCCGTCCGTCGTTTTTTTTGCCCGCGTGTACTTCCGAGCCTCTGGCGCACCGAATCCGTGACGCTGTAAAGGGAGGCGCGTTTTGTCCGCTCCTCGTCGCCTCGCGCATTGTCGGTACAGATCGCAGTCGTCGGTTTCTGCTGCCGTCGTGTTGCATCTCAATGCCGAGTGCAGATATGCACGTTAGGCACGCGTCAGCTGTCTGCGCGCCCGCTTCTCTTTGTCCTGCTTCCTCTCCTTCCTCCTCCCTCCCCGTCCTCCGCGTCGCAGGGGCGCACTGGACGCTGGACGACTGTGCGCTTTGTTGCCGACGCGCAGCGGCTGCTGCAGATGCGCGTTTCGCTCCTGGTTCTGCTGGCCCCCGAGTGCAGCACTGGCCGATGATGCCGAGCGGCTCACTTGAGGAACGTACCTTGGAGGGTCCAGGCCAGCTGGATTCTCTTCGGTACAACGGTAGAGCTGGCGCTAGTTTCCCTCTTGATTCGCAGCTGCACTGCCAAGAACGGTTGGCGTGCGATCATCTGCGGTTCAGCGCCTTGCCGCAAGAATGGGTGATTCGAACTCTTCTGTCCTCTGTTTCCTCCCGCGCTTGCCTCTTCCTCCTCCTTCCTCCTCCCTCCGGCTCTGTGTCTGCGAGTTGCATGGCTGCTCCGTTGCATGTGCATGTCTCCTTTTGTTTAGCGCGCGGTCGGGATCGTCATCCCGCTGCGCGGGCCCGCCCCGCACGCAGGCTGGCAGCTGCAGGATGGCGGCGCCCGCCTTCCGCCGAGCTTCGGCGTCGGAGTTCGCCGGTCGCTGGGCCCCTCTTGATCCTGCATCCTCTGTCGGCCCTAGGCCTGCAGGTTGTGTGTATCGAGGCGGTGTGCATGAGCTTGAGCTCGTGCTCGACACCAGTAGCCTTTACCTGAACAACAACTAACGCAATGTGCGTCATGTTTTAACCTGCTGCACTGTACGCTGGCCGCCCATGGTTTCGGCTCCTCTGCTTCGGCATTGAGGCTCTCTGCAGGTTTTTATGTTACGTATCTCCACTTTCCTCGTTCGCCCTCTCCTCTTTTTCTTCCTCTCTCTTCGTCCCTCTTCCCCAGGAGCGGCGTGGAAGCTGTAGGGTAATCCACAGCGGCCGCCAGGCTTCGCTACGAGTTGACCCTTTTAATGTCGCAGGCCGTTTTTCACGCCTCTTGCGATTGAGCCTCTGACCGGTACGAGCCCGTGTCCGTACGCGCTTCAATGGGATCTGGTATAGCCCCCATGAGGGGAAGCAGATTCAACACAATCGAGCAGATGTTTCACTTTTCAGCCATTTTTTTGGCCGGGCTGTATCGGAGCAAGGGCTGAAGTTGGTGGGTGTTTGCGGCGAATTTTGTTTAATAGTATTTTTGGGCATCTTTGAGTATTTTTTGAATATTATTTTTTTCGTCCAGAAGCCTCTTGTAGGGGGACAGGCCCGACCTAAGAGAAAGCACGCGCCGTGCCCAGCGGCACGGTGGTGGATTCCTCCCCCATCCCATACACTCGTCCTCCTCCGTAGCACTAGTAGCACGAGGAGTATGAGCAGCAACACGGGAAGCTGGCAGGTTGCTGTTCCGTCCTCGACCTTGACCCCACGAGGTCCCGCGGCCTGAAGGCATTAGAGGCACAAGAGGCGCCAAAAGCAACTCCCAAACATGCCGGCGCCGTCCAAACAACTTCCTCGTCGAATCCCGAGTGTCGAGGGTAAAACTTGAAAAAGGGTGATAAGAAAGTCACACGGGGATCTTCGCCCAGTGTGCAGAGGCACCCCCACTTCGGACGTTGCTCGTGTTTCGTGACGTGCCCCTCCCGAGTTTCTCGACCGCTTCCCCGGGGCATTCTCTCGCTGAGCAGTTAATTTGACAGTCTTGAGGGCGGGCTCGGATTCCAGAAGGCCAGGACGTGACAAAGCCAGGCGTCGCTATTGTGCGGTATCCAGTTCCGAGGGTAGTGCCAGTGATCTCAGGCATCGTCGACCTCGACTGCAACGTGCGGGAGGTGTGCGAGGTCGCCGCGCGGGACGCGCAGAGCATCTGCGAGGACCACACGGGCTGGCGCCCTGTGGTCAGGATAGAGGCGCACTCGGCGGTGGGCAAGGACCGGGCGGTGCGTTTGCGGCTGCGGCGGCGATGGCGACGGCGGTGGCGACGACGGCGCCGAGGCCGACCAGTGCAGGAGGAGGAGGAGGAGGAGGAGGAGGAGGAGGAGGAGGAGGAGGAGGAGGAGGAGGAGGAGCAGGAGCAGGAGCAGGAGCAGGAGCAGGAGCAGGGGCAGGGCGACCAGGAGGACCAGGAGGAGTACGATTTTTTTTTTTTTTTGTTCCTCAGTGCCGCCCTTGGCTTTGGCACCAGGGCGTCCGCGGTCGCGCGGTCGTCCCCAGAGGTCCTCGGAGGCTTCGAGGGCCCCAGAGCTATCCAGAGCTTTCGGCAGGCCTTCCAGAGCTTCAAGGGGGGGCCAACATGGCAGCAATGTCCTCGAGATCTTCGAGCGTCGTGGGCTGAGCCGATCAGGACCAGGGCATGCCGAAGATGGCGTACATCCCCGCGGCGCTGCGATACATCATGGTGGAGCTGCTGAAGAACAGCTGCCGTGCCACGGTGGAGGCCGCGCGCGACAGTGGCCCGGGGATCGATTTCGACGTCGCGCTCCGAGGGAGGCCGATCAGCATCGTCGTGTGCGCGGACGAGCACAATATGGCAATCTGCCTCAGCTAGAGAGCCAAACACATCATAAGCATGAGCGTTCGTAGGTCCGCGCGTGTTTCTTGGGTCGGCGTTGGGCCCACATCTCCACGCCCTTCCCCCGTCGCGCGGAGCGAACCCGGGGGGCGTTCCAGAGGCTCCGCCAGGGGTGTGGGCATGGGGGCCCAGCGCTGACCCAAGAAATTAGGGGAGACCTCCGAAAGCTTCGGCTCAAGGAGTTTTGTGGTTCTCTGTCCAGCGACCAGGCGAAGGGCATCCCGTTCGAGGTGGGCTCCCACGTCTGGTCCTACCTCTACTCCACGGCCACGAAGGCTGGAGGCCAGACGCAGGCCACGGAGCTGGCTGGCTTCGGCGTCGGCCTACCGCTGTCGCGCCTCTTCGCGCGCTACCTGGGAGGGTCGCTGGACCTGATCTCCCTGCCTGGGTACGGCACGCACGCCTACCTCTGGCTCCCCCGGCTGCTCTCCGAGCAGGTGGGCGCCGCCCGAAGCCCCCCCGATCGTGTTCCGTCGTGTCGGGGGTGCAGTGGTCGGCGCTGTGGAGGAGCGGGCCGATCTCCAAAAGGTCGTCGGGGGCAACGCTGGGAGGGATGGGCTCTCAGGGGGGGGGGAAAGCATCGACCCCCAGGAGGCCCACTCATCGCTGGTGGGGGTCCGACAGCCCGTCCCGCCCATCGACGGTGCGGATTCGCGCTCTCGGGGGCCAACCGCCGACCTCTCGGCGATGCGTGGCCGCTTTTCGATGTGTCACCCTCTGGGCTGTGTCACCCCCTCACGTTCGCCTGGGGCCCTGGAGAGCCCCTGCTCTCCTCATGCTCCTCCTCCTCCTCCTCCTCCTCCTCCTCCCTCCCGCCCCATCCCTCTCCCTCTCTCTCCCTCCCTCTGTTTTCCCCTCCTCCCCCTCCTCGTCCTTTTCCTTTTTCTTCTCCTCCTCCTCCTTTGATGCGTTGAGCTCCTCCTCTTCCTCCTCCTCCTCCTCCTCCTCCTCCTCCTTCCCGCCGCCCCCCCGCGAGCGCCGGCGGTGGCCGAGCGTCTGCAGCTTGCGCAGAGGCTGAGAGCCGCCCTGGCTTTGGCGTGGCATCGCTCGGACGCGTGCAATACTGCTCCGCGAGGGCCGTCGAGGAGCATCTGGGATCATCTCGCGAAGAAACGCGCGGAACCGAAACATGCGCGCGGAATGGACATCCTAGGGATGGCAAGTGGAAGAGGAGGGTGCCCAGGGCTCGTCCTGAGTCCTGTGATTCGATTCGATTTCGATGGCTGCCGATTCCGGCTCGATTCGACTCGAGATTCCGATCTGGATTCCGATGTCTCAGTGGACACCTTACCGGCCTGCCGATCTCCGCCGCTTCGTCTTCTCACGAGCGGACCGATTTCCGCCGATCCGACTCATTTCGATTGCTGATCAGATATATCGGTTCGATGTATCGGTTTCGATGTATCGATTTCGATCGGCGATACGATATCAGATTTATCGATTCCGATCGCAGATCCGATTCGTCGATTCAATTCTGGATTCTCCTGGGTGCCCTTCTAGTCTGTGCCTTGTGCGCTCTCTCCGCTTCTGGATGGCTTTCGTCTTCGAGTCATTTCCCATGGCTCGAAGAAGAAGCATCTGCATCAACGTAAACTTCTTGCTTTCGTTCGGGGTACGTACCTAGATGGCTCGAAGAAGAAATACGGGCATTGACGTAGACTTTCGGAGCTTCGCGCGGATACACTGGATCGGTGCTGGGCCCCCCTAGGCAGAAGAAACAATTACATGAAAGTAGACGTTTGGAGCTCTGCGCGGATATCTTGGATCGGCGCTGGGGCCCCCTGGCGGCGCCTCCGTCTCCGCCCCTGACGTGCTCCGCGCGCCAGGGAGGAAGGTCCTGCGCCGATCCGGGAGATCCACGCGGACCTCCGAAAGTTTGTGCTTCTGCGGTTCTTTGTTCCCGTCATGCTGCAGTGGGCTTTTCAGGTCGGACGGGCGCGGGGTGGTGCGAAATTTGCTGCGTGCCGCTGGTTCTGACCCGCCCCGCCGCCACGCACCATTCAGTGACGCGCTGGCGCCCTGACACGCTGGCGCCTCCAGCACCGGGAGGCGCCAAGAGAATCAGCTGCGCGAGCTGCTTCGCCACTCCCCCCTCCTCCCCCCTCCTCCTCCTCCTCCTCCTCCTCCTCCTCCTCCTCCTCCTCCTCCTCCTCCCCCTCCTCCTCCTCCTCCCCCTCCTCCTCCTCC
This sequence comes from Prorocentrum cordatum, assembly GCA_963575745.1. NCBI lineage: Eukaryota > Dinophyceae > Prorocentrales > Prorocentraceae > Prorocentrum > Prorocentrum cordatum. The sequence continues at coordinate 483,263 of CAUYUJ010020259.1, forward strand.
TCCTCCTCCTCCCCCTCCTCCTCCTCCTCCTCCCCCTCCTCCTCCTCCTCCTCCTCCTCCTCCTCCTCGGCGACTCGGGGCTCTCGCTCTGAACCCGTTCTCGTGGCCCTCGTCTCGCCCCCCCCCCCCGCGCGCAGGTGGAGGTGGTGCCGGACGCCGAGGCCCCCGGCCCCGCCTACCGCAACATCTCGGGCGGGTGGTGACGGGGGCTGCTCCACATGGGGGGTCAAGAGAAGGGCCCCTTGAGGGCCCTTCTCTTCTCGGCGTTTGATAGACCTCCTACCCTGACGCGTCGATTGGTGAATCGGACGTCTTCGGGTTCGCGAGGGGGTTTGTCGCGGGGCAGGTCCGTCGGTTTTCCGGCCCCAGGCCGTCTTCCCTGAAGGGAGGTTCACGAGAGAGAGGTCTGTCCACCGCCGACTGGGCCACCCCCCCCGTCACCACCCGCCCGATCGTCCGCGACTTCGCGCTGTGAGCGGGCGGCGGCGCGGCGGCGCGCTCGGGCGGGGGCCTCCTCGCGGCGATGGGCGGCGCGCGGGGGGCCACCACCTCTCGGGGGCCGCCGCTCGCCCTCCGGGTGTGGCCCTGCCAGGGGCCCCATGCGGCGACCCCCCTCCGAGAGGTCCTCCCTGCCCGCTCGACGAGGCCGCCCCGCCCCTCGCCCTCGCCCTCGCGCCTCGCGTGCGCGCCGCCAGGGGGAGGAGGTCGGGCGCCTGCCCCCCGCGCGTCAGCGGCGGCGGCCTGGATAGGGCTCCTCTGGAGCGCGGCGCTTGCGGGGGATCGGGGGCGCGAGCTGTGACCGCCACCATGCGGCGGCGACCAGGG
>CAUYUJ010020259.1:489087-589087 GCA_963575745.1 Prorocentrum cordatum
GGGGTTGCTCAAGTCTGCGACTGTCTTATTCATTCGCTTGCTTTGTCAATGTCTGTCCCCCCCCCGCTCAAGCCTGCGACGACTGCGAGGATCTCCAGCACATTGTCTTCAAGCTCTCCGAGCAATGGTGCCTTTGCGTTCTTTACCAAGTCGAGCCTTTCTCCGACCGTCTCTCCAACGGCACCCCTGATGACGTTCATTGTGAGTGGCGCCAGTTGCTCTCACTGGATACGTGTGATGACCTTTGGGAGCCGGGGGACAACTCGAGCCAGCCTCTGCTGAGGGGGCTGTCGCCACCCTCGGAGGGCTGAGGAAGATCCTGGGGCGCCCCTGGATCTTCCTCGGCCCTCGGCCTCGGACGTACTTCCGGGTTGTGGTCCCCGTTGCTACGTCTCTGGGCGTGGCTGGAGATTCAGACTCCGCGCCCCCACGCATCACGACGTCCCATTCCGCCCAGCTGCGGCCCGTTTATTTCCTGATGACGACCGTTGCGACGTCACTTTTTTCCATGACGTTCTCCTGACCTGCGTCAACTACTTCGAGGAGTTGTGCTCTTGCTCTTCGGCCTCCGATACTGGTACATCTCATCCGCATCAAGGCCATGACGGTCAAGAGATGCAATCTCTTCCTGGCGAACTCGTATGGCTTCGTCGTCAACTGCGATACCGTATTCGACACGGCCCACTTCCTCTTTGACGACGGTAGCGCCGATCTGGTGCACGATGTCGCCGAGAAACACGACACCTGCGGCCTCCCGATGTTTCCCGCGACACCCTTGGCGTCGGCACCGTGGTCCTGTGTGGCTCGGCCCGCAGCGCGCGCGCGCGCTGCGCGCACGCGCGCCTCGTCAGGGAGACCTCGCCTCTTCCACGCTCGGCTCCTCCTCCTCCTGGATGCTGCCTCCTCCCCCTTCCGCTCTGCTCTTCCTCGTCGTCCTGGCTTTCGCTGCCGCCTCGTCGTCGTTCCTCCTGCTGGCCCGACGGTCCGTCTGTGGGAGAGCGACGGGCGCCGGGTCGGGCTCTCGAGCGTCCTGCCCCCTGCCACGCGCGAGGGGAGGCACCTCCGAGAGGCCCAGGGCCACCATGGCCAGGTCGGGGCCGCTTCTGGGCGCCAGATTTGCGGGGCAGCGTCGATAAGGCGTAAGACTGACATCTGATGCGTGCGGAGAGGGGTTCCCCGATCGCTGGCGCCGCGAAGCGGCAGCAGCGGCTCGCGCACCCAGGTTTGGCCACCCCGCGTGCGCCTTCAAACCGCGCACCAAAGGTCACTCTTGCCCAGGGCCACTTTTGCGTGTAGCCAGTGCATAGTGGGGGGACGATGGATAGGGGAGTAGAGAACGGTGCGCTTGTTGTGCCCCGCAGGGGCCCCCTGGCGTCCAAAAGGAGCACGAAAGGTGCACGTTTGCCCTCCCCTTCCCGCTCATTTTTCGCACCTGACAATGCTTTCTTTCAAAAGCATTTGGGCGACGCAGAGAACCGAGGCCAACTGTGCCAACATTCGCGCGTGCGTTGCCCGCGCAAGGTCGCGCGGAAACGCGCCCCATTCCCCGCGCTGGCGGCCCGCGTAAGCTGCGGCGTCAGGGCCGCCGTGCCACCTCGCGAAAGAGTCGTTTCTTTTCGTCGCCCACTCGTCGGGGGACGGATCATGTCGAGTCGGGCATGTCCCTGTACTGGAGGAGTATGCAAGACTGGTGGACATGCAGCCAGGTGACATTTTTCATGCTCTTCTGGATATTCTTGAAGATTTGTCTGAGTATGTGCTATTTTTGTTCCAATCTCCGCCTGTCGGAGGACATACCCGACCTAAGAATCGGCGCGGATGTCCCGCGCGCCAGAGAAGGGGTCCCAGCGCCGATCCGAGACATCAGCGCGGACCTCCGAGCGTTTATGTATGTGCCGTCATTAGTTCCTCGAGTTCGGCCAGCCTCCTCGTGCCCACCCTCTTTTCCCGGAAAGGGCCTGAGCCCAGGGTTCTCTTTTAGTTGGTTTCCCCCCGGTTTTGACGGCTGTAGGGCCGGCGAATTTCTTTTGCGATAAATAACGAGGTCGCGCAGGGCCGGCGAATTAAAAATTGAGGACGTCCCTAGCGAAACGCTTGTTTTTCAGAATTTGTTGAGGATGTCTCGAGCGAAACGCTTGTTTTGTGTTATAGATTGTCCTCTCCTGGGGACCTGAATTCTGAGGATCTCTCAAGTGGATTGCTTGTTTTCACGTGCCCAGGTCTTGAGGATGTCTCGAGCGAGACGCTTGGTTTCACGCCTCCAGGTGGCCCAGACAGATGTCTAGCATGAGGATTTGTTGAGGATGTCTCGAACCAGAGGCTTGTTTTCACGTGTCCAGGTCGCCCAGGCGGATGTCTAGCATGAGCATTTGTTGAGGATGTCTCGAGCGAGACGCTTGTTTGCACGTGTCCAGGTTGCCCAGGCGGATGTCTAGCATGAGGATGTGCTGACAACGTCTTGAGCGAAACGCGTGTTTTCACGTGTCCAGGTCGCCCAGGCACAGCACAGCCCTCGGCACGGTACATCAACATCGATACCCTGAGCATTGCAGCCTGGCATGTTGCCTGGCACGTTCCGCGGAGCGTCCCGTGGCGAGTCCCCCTGGCACGTCGCGCGGTGCACGTCCATTGGCACGTTCCGTAGCGCGTCCCCTTGGCACGTCCCGCGGTGCGTGCCCATGGCACGTCCCCTGGCACGTCGCCTGGCGCGTCCCTTGGGACGTTCCGCGGCGCGTCCTCTTGGCATGTTCCCTCTGTCGATTAGTTCTGGGGCAGCTACCATCTGCTCAGGCAGCTCGAGCTTACGCTCCAGATCAGTTCGGTGAGGACTCGGATGCCAGGGAGGACTCGATCCACAACGCTATATAGAGCACAATCGCGGCATAGCACATCGCAGTTCAGCACGGCCCAGCACAGCACAGCCGTCGGCACGGTACAGTACACTCAACTATGCACCTTGGCACGTTCCTTGGCGCGTTCCGTGGCGAGTCCACCTGGCACGTCGCTCGGCGCGTCCCCTGGCACGTCCCTCGGCACGTCCATTGGCACGTTCCGTAGCGCGTCCCCTTGGCACGTCCCGCGGTGCGTCCCCATGGCACGTCCCCTGGCACGTCGCCTGGCGCGTCCCTTGGGACGTTCCGCGGCGCGTCCTCTTGGCATGTTCCCCCTGTCGATTAGTTCTGGGGCAGCTACCATCTGCTCAGGCAGCTCGAGATTACGCTCCAGATCAGTTCGGTGAGGATTCGGATGCCAGGGAGGACTCGATCCACAACGCTATATAGAGCACAATCGCGGCATGGCACATCGCAGTTCAGCACGGCCCAGCACAGCATAGCCCTCGGCACAGTACATCATCATCGATACATTCAGCATTGCATGTGCCCGTCGCCCAATCAGGTGTCTTTGAAATGTTGCAGTGCCTTACATTTCTATATTCCTTTCCGGGTTCGTGGGTCGATCATGTTTCAATGGGCTCGCTTTCCTCCCCATCCCTCGCCCCCAGAGTGCTGGCCCCCAGGAATTCTGACGCGTTTTCTCGTGATCGGGTGGGTGTGTCGTGTGTTCGCCCGATCGCCGCCCGTTGGCAGCTCACGGCCGCCCTGTGCGATGGCTCGATGCGTCGGGTGTTCGCCTGGCCGCCGCTCGCCACCCGCGGGCGCCCTGCGGGCGCCTCGTGCGCTGGCTGTGTGTGTTCGAGTCTTCGCCCCGCCGCCGCCCAGCGGCGCCTCGTGGGCGCCTCATGGTCGCCTTGTGCTCTGGCTGGGTGCTCCGGGTCTTCGCGCAGTCGCCGCCCATCGGCGCCACGCGGGCGCCCCGTGTGCTGGCCACATGTCTGGGTTTTCGCCAGATCGCCACCCTCTGGGCGCATCGTGGGCGCCCCGTGCGGCAGCAGTCCGTGCTTCCGTATGCGCGCTAACTGCACCCCCCCCAATGTCGCAATCATCGGTTCATTAGGTGTGGCTGCTTCACATCAGTATCGCAGTGCTGGGCAGGCCAGCGTCGCCTGCTCCATTCCTCCTTACATGACCGTGCACCCGCCAACTCTGTCAAATGATACCATGCGGCCTTCACGCTTGCGTCTCCACGCGCACGTCGGAAAGCCAGATATTCGGAATATCTGCTGTCGAACTCCTTCATCATCTTCATCAGCACCGTCGTTATCGCCATCGCCAGCATCATCGCTGCCACCATCATCATCATCGCCATCATCATCGCGATCATTTGCGTCACCATCACCACCGTCGTCATCAGTCCCACTCGTGATGATCATGCGAATCGTCGTCGTCTTCGTCGTTGTCGTCGCTCTCGTCGTCCGCCTGAGACACGAATCTGAGTAATAAGGGTCCTCGCGTTAATACGCCGGTTGAGTTTTGCGAGCAAGTTGCGTGTGGGTGGTTGTGATATTTGTTCGAGCGTTGGAGTTGACGGCGAAAATGGGAGTTCACGACTTCAGCTCTTCATTCCCCCATCAGTGCTTGCACTGAAGGGGTTTAGCGGATACAATATTGAAAGATTTGGTGGCCGGCTGGGTTCCCGGGTTCCCCGTTCCAGGTTCCAGGATTCCTGGTTGTTGGCTCCTGGCTGATGTTGGTTGGCGGCGGGGTTCCCGGGTTTCCAGGTTCCTGAGTTCTTGGTCGATATCCTTAGCGATCGGTCTCACCCCGGCGATCTCACTACCCAGCTCTCTATCAATCTCACTTCCGATCTCACAATCGATCTCACAATCGATATCACTATAGATCGCACGTGCGATTTGACGATCGATTGCACTATCGATCTCACTGAATCGACTTCGCTATCGATTATCGATTCCACAATCGATCTCAACATCTATACCACGAATTTTCAAACCATCCACTGGTTGGTTTTTTTTCTCTGGTGTAATAACTTCTTACATCCCAGAGGTTGCCCCACGAAAGATCTATTGCTCTGCGTAGCTCCACCGTGTACTTTGCAACACTTAGCTTGCGTCACATCGTACTCACCACGTGAATTACGCTGAGCAGATTATACAACCACAGTGCAGGAGCTCACTCTTTGGGGCCCGCGCTGGCAAACATCTTTCTTTTTCTCCTCCAAGACTTCGCCTCCTCCTTTCATCGGAGTGCTGCGTGCTATTTGTGAAGTTGTACCCGGCTACAATCCCCAAACAGTGCTTGCATTCAGGGGTTCTTCTCACATTTTTCCTGGAAAAGGGCTCCGTCCCAGGGTTCTCATTTAGTAGGTAAACCTGTCCCCGGTGCCATGCGGGAGGTGGGCCGGTGGAATTGTTTCCTGATAATTTTCATGGTCGAGGTGGGCCGGCGGAATTATTTTTGAGAACGTCTCGAGCGAAACGCCTGTTTTCCAGAATTTGTTGAGGATGTCTCGAGCGAAACGCTGGTTTTGCAGAGTTGGGGATGTCTCGAACGAAACGCTTGTTTTCAGAATTTGTTTAGGATGTCTCGAGCGAAACGCTGGTTTTGCAGAGCCGACCGCGACGCGGAAAAGCGCCCCGCGCGCAGGAATTCCGAGGATGTCTCGCGCGTGCCGCGTCCCGCGCGCAGGAATTTCGAAGATGTCTCGACTAAGTCGTTTGTTTTTCTATGATTTCCCTACCTAGGCTCTGCCTAGAAGGGATCTTACTGTTAGGCTTAAAGGGCCGGGCAGTGCAACCCGCCTCCGGGCGGTTCCCCCGGCATCCGCCCCGCGGTTCCCCCAGTTGCGCCCCCTAGGTTCACCAAGCTTAGCTTAGCTTAGCTTGGCTTAGCTTAGCTTAGCTCATCTTAGCTTAGGTAAGCTTAGCTTAGCTTAGCTTAGCTTTGCCGAGTCTAGCTTCGCTTAGCTTAGCTTAGCTTGGCTTAGCTTAGCTTAGCTGAACCTAGCTTAGCTTAGCCGAGCTAAGCTTAGCTTAGTTTAGAATAGCTTAACTTACCCAAGCTTAGCTTAGCACAGCGCAGCGTAGCGCAACGCAGCATTAGCACAGCATAGCATATCATAGCATAGCATAGCCAATCATAGCATAGCATAGCATAGCATATCATAGCATAGATCAGCATAGCATAGCATAGCATATCATAGCGCAGCATATCATATCATATCATGTCATAGCATTGCTTAGCAAATCACATCGCAGCATAGCACAGCACAATATATCATATCATATCATAACATAACATAGCATACCATAGCGCAGCATGTCATAGCATAGCGTAGCAAAACATAGCGCAGCATAGCATATCATAGCATAGCCTAGCATAGCATAGCGTAGATGCAGGTGTATATGTCAATGTAGCTGTCGGTGTAGATGTAGATGTTGCTGTCCTAGATGCTCCAACTCCTAGGTCGGGTCGCACTGGGAATTCGCGTGACAGTATTGAGTTGTTGCGTGCCCGCTCGAGGATGGTGCGCCCCCCGCGCCAAATCGGCGAGGATGTCTCGAGCGAAATGCTCGTTTGGCAAAAAACGTGGGGGACCTGGGCGCCCCAGCATGCCCCAGGAGGCCCTGGGAGCGCGGACGCGACGTAAATCCACGAGGGGTCGTGGCGTTCGGAGCGCGGACCACGCGTAATGTGCAAGGGATCGTGGCCCTCGGAGCGCGGGCGCAGTGTAATTTACGAGGGGTCGGGGCCTTGGGAGCTCGGACGCCATGTACTTTACGAGGGATCGTAGCCCTGGGAGCGCGGGCGCAGCGTAGAATACGAGGGATCGGGGCCTCGGGGGGCCTCGGGGTTCGGACGCAGCGTATTTTTTCGAGGGATCGTGGCCCTGGGAGCGCGGACGCAGCGTCATATTTACGAGGGGTCGGGGCCTTGGGAGCACGACCCCAATATATTTTACGAGGGATCGTGGCCCTGGGAGCGCGGACGCAGCGTCATATTTACGAGGGGTCGGGGCCTTGGGAGCACGACCCCAATATATTTTGCGAGGGATCGTGGCCGTGGGAGCGCGTCCCGTGGCACGTCCATTGGCACGTTCCGTAGCGCGTCCCCTTGGCACGTCCCGCGGTGCGTCCCCATGGCACGTCCCCTGGCACGTCGCCTGGCGCGTCCCTGGGGACGTTCCGTGGCGCGTCCTCCTCGCATGTCTCCGTGCCAATCAGCTACGTGCTCAGGCAGCTCGAGCTTACGACCCAGATCAGATCGGTCAGGACTCGGATGCAAAGGAGGACTCGATCCACAACGCTATAGAGCACAAGCGCGGCATGGCACATCGCAATTGAGCACGGCGCAGCACAGCACAGCTCTCGGCACGGTACATCAAGATCGATACACTCATCATTGCATTTGCCCGTCGCCCAATCAGGTGTCTTTGAAACGTTGCCATGTCTTACATTTCTAGATTCCTTTCCGGGTTCGTGGATCGATCATGTTTAGAAAGGCCCGTTGTCCCGCCGCCCCTTCGTTCCGTCGCCACCCCTTCGCCGCGCGTCGCCGCAAGTCGACGCCTCGTCGCGGGCTCGTGTGCCGCCCCAGCCGGCTTGTGGTCGCCGCGTCGCCGCCCTGTCGCCGCTCGTTGCCGCCCTTCGCCGCCTCGTCGCTGTCTGTCGCCGCCGTTTCGTTACCGCATTGCATTGCAATCGCGCTGCATGGCGCGACATGCCTTACGCCACATAGATCGCACGCCATTGATTGCCCCACGTCGGTTGCACTACACCGATTGCACTACATAGTTCGTGCATCAACATTAGATCAGACCGCATGGATTGCACCACATAGCTTGCATCACAATGCTCACACACCCTAGACAAGTACGTTGTTTTCCTTTATTTTGCGCCCCATAGCTTGAACCAAACACTACTTGTGTTGCACTACGTAACTTACACCACATAGATCGCACCACACGGATTGCAACACGTAGACTGCAGTACATGGTGCACACCCAATATTCACGCACACACACATATATAGATATACATATACATATTCATTCCTAGAAGAGTAATAGAATCTACCCCCTCCCGAGGCCGGGGTTAACGATCCCCCCTCGCGATCTGTCATGTGCATATGATTCCGACCATTCATCACTTTTGATACGAATTCATACCATTCCCAGTTGGTATCCCTCCCGCCATCCTCTGCAACAAGTACTATGTGTGCTTTCGTTTATCAGAAAATGCCAGATTTCAAGGGCCCCTTGCAATAAACATGACGAAGTGCACACGCGCGCGCCGTCGCGCGCGCATGCCGAAATCCTTAAAACTCGAGGCGTCATAAGGAATTTAAGCTCGAGTGTCACGAGCACATAAAAATATATTGTTTTGCAGCCAGATGTTTCTTTAAAAAACGTTTGCGCCTGCGCTCCTACTAATTCTTACGAAACCATAGTTTGTCCAACATTAGCATGATAAGGGAGAAAAAAAACCCAATCAGGGCTATAGGGCTAGGGGGCTATAGGGCTATTGAGCTAGAGGTCTATAGGGCTACAGGGCTATAGAGTTGTAGGGCTATAGGGCTATTGGGCTATGTGGCTATAGATCTATAGGGCTTAGGGCTATAGGGCGCCCCCGGGCACCCCCGGGCACCCCCGGGCACCCCTGGGCACGCCCGGGCACCCGGGCACCCGGGCACCCGGGCACCCGGGCGTGCAGCGAAAATCGGCGACAAACCTAACCTAATGATGCCGGAGAAAAACCCAATCAGGGTTATAGGGCTAGGGGGCTATAGGGCTATTGAGCTATAGGGCTATAGAGCTATAGGGTTTTAGAGTTGTAGGGCTATACGGCTATTGCGCTATTGGGCTGTAGGGCTTATAGAGCTATAGGCCTATAGGGCTATAGGGCTATAGGGCACCCCCGGGCACCCCCGGGCACCCGGGCACCCGGGCACCGCGGGCACGCCCGCGGGCACGCCCCGGGCACCCGGGCTGCGGGCACCCTGGCACCCGGGCACCCGGGCACCCGGGCACCCGGGCGTGCAGCGAAAATCGGCGACAAACCGAACCTAACCATATGAATCCGCTAGGACCCCCACAGAGGCAAGCTCTGCTTGGGGAACCGTACGAACCCGCTAGGACCCCTACAGAGGCAAGCTCTGATTGGGGAATGACATGCGTCCAAATTGGCCTTTCCCGCGCGCGTCGAAATCGTTCGAACGCCCTTGCGCGCGTGCTGTCGCAAGAGCCCCCGGCAACAAATGGGACGAAGTGCGCGCGCGTGCGCGCATGCCGAGCTCCTGGACAAACCTTCGGTTTCTTATGGATTTCAAAACCGAGCCCCCCGAAAACACATCAAAACACATGGTTTTGCAACACCATTTTTCAAACCATCCTTCGCTCGCGCTCATGCGCATTCTTAAGGAGACCATCGGTTTGTCCAACATTGTCGTCACATTCTGCCAAACGGGCCTCGCGCGCCGCATGTCGAACTCATTCGAACGCCCTTGCGCGCGTTCTGGGGGGGGCACAATCCGTGTCAAAAAACACAACGCGGACCAATCGCGCGCGTCGGCCGCGCGCGCATGTCGGAATCCTTCAAAAACCTCCATCGCCGACGCGAGGACATCGTCATCGTTATCGGCGGGCATGATCAACGCCGGCGCCGTCATTGGCCTTGCCGTCGTCATCGCCACTTCCGTCACCATCGCTACCCTCATAGTCGTATCTACCGATGTCGGCGTCCCCATGATACAGCGCTCCCCCAAGTCACCGACTTGCACTAAAGGGCCGGCTGGGAAGTGCCCGGCGGTCTGCGCCACCGCGGCCGTGTCGGTCGCGCCAAATTAGCTGGCCGCTGTGCGCGCAAGCGTGCGCGGGAGCGCGGCCGCAGAGATGCACCAGCCAACGCCAAGCACTCATCGCAATCGCCGCCGCAAGGGTGTTTCAAACCAAGTTGCGGGTGGGTGGGTGGGATGTTTGCAAGAGCGCTGAGTTTGCCAACTCGTTTGTAAAAACCAATTGCACCACGTAGATAGCACCACGCAGATTGCACCACATAGCTTGCACCACACAGCTTGCACCACAGATCGTACGCCATATGAAACTTGCACCACATAGCCAGCACTACGTAGACCGCAGCACATGCAGGCTAGAACCTTTTGTTTGGGGCCCACTCTGGCTAACATGTGTTCAATATGGATATACACAACAACAACAAATATGTCGACAACCACGCAGCTTGTGGCCGCCCGCGAGGCCCCCGCGATGCCGCCGCCGCCGCGCCGGGCCCCGCTCCCGGGGAGGCCGAGATCAGCCGCCTGCAGGCCTTGGTGCGGGAGGCGGCTGGCCTATCGGCGCCGCCGCCGCCGTCGTGCGTTCACGCTTTCGGGGGGGTGAACCCTGAGGTTTCCCAGAGGCACGTCAACACGGCTGCAGTCCCGTCGAAAGCCCGGCCAAAACGCGCCCTGAGGGTTGGAGTCTCAGGGACGAGCACCTCGAGCACCATCAGTCACGACGACAAAGGCGACGACGGTTTTGGCGATGGCGACGGCGACTGCGACGGCGACTGCGACGGCGACGGCGACGGCGACGGCGATGGCGACGGCGACAGCGACGGCGACGACGACGACGACGAAATGGAGGAGGACGACGACGACGAAATGGAGGAGGACGACGACGACGACGACGACGACGGCGGCGGCGGCGGCGACGACGACGACGACGACGACGACGGCGGCTTCCAGGTGGCCTGGGTGGCCCCGCGTCGTGCTGACCCCGCGCGCGGCTCCTCGCAGGGGCGCGTGGCAGGGCGAGGGCGGCGGAACGTGGGGCGGCGCAGGGAGGGGGGCCAGGGCGGGGCGCCTCGGCGGGGCGGCGCAGGGCGGGGGGGCGGCACAGGGCGGTGGGCAGGACGGCGGCGGCGGCGGCGGACGACGAGGGCCCCACCGTTGACACATCGGGCCCCGACCTCCAGCATCGTGGGTTCGGCCGCCCGCAGGCCCTGCTGCGGGAGGCGCTCATCGTCGCTCTGGAGCGGCTCGTTGCCGGCACGGCTGGGTTCCAGAGCCTGGCGAAAGCGCGCCCCGAGTCATGAAGCATGCTGCTACCTTTACAACCTGAATGACACCATGAATTCGAGACCTAACTTAGGCCTTCGGCGTTACGCGCGGATTTCTTGGATCCGCGCTGGGCCCCCCAGGCGGGCGCGCTCCGCGCGCCAGGGAGGGTAATCCAGCGCAGATCCAAGAAATCCGCGCGGAGCGCCAACAGTTCATGCTTGTGGCGCGTTCCCCCTCCCAAAGGAAATTAACGCAACTGGAGCTGATAGCACCCCAATTCTGCCAAGTCGGTTCGCGAATCGCCTCTTTGTAATTCCGGAGAGGGTGTCGCGGCCGCAGTTCTCGCGGCCTGCGCCCGCCAGGTTTTGGCCCCGCGTGGCTTTCGAAAGGGTGCTTTGTCCACGGGCCCTCCCGCTGCTCCGCTGCTTGTTGCGCACCGTCTTCGGTACCTGCGGCCACCTGCGCGCCCCTCCCCCGTTGGCTCTCGACGGTCGGGTCTCTTCCTGCCTCCTCCGGGTCCGCTCTCTGCGTTTCTGCTCGTCTCGTGCGCCCCGCGCCCCTGCGCGCCCCGCTGGCATCGACCCGCGCGCCTGCGACCGCTGGCGCTGGCATTTCAAGAGCGTTTTCTCGAAAGGGGGCCCAGCCAACCGGAATGTGTTTTTTGCTTCGACCCTTCGGGGCCAGGTTCCCGGCCTTCGGCGGCCAAGAGTCGGTTCGGGATGGGAAGCTGGTCTCGGGGAGGTGGTCGAGATCCCTGGGGGACCACGTCCCAAACAAAAATTCGTCGTCGGAAGTTTGAATTGCTTCCGTAGTCGACGTGGAGGGGGGCTGCTCGAGGTTTTCGGATACGTGTCGGGCCCTCTTTGGGGCCTCGTTGGGCTTGTGGGGGCCGTCATCGTCGCTGTTGTTGTCGCCGTCGCCGTCGCCGTCGCCGTCGCCGTCGCCGTCGCCGTCGCCGTCGCCGTCGCCGTCGCCGTCGCCGTCGCCGTCGCCGTCGCCGTCGCCGTCGCCGTCGCCGTCGCCGTCGTCGTCGTCGTCGTCGTCGTCGTCGTCGTCGTCGTCGTCGTCCTTGTCGTCCGTGTCGTCCTTGTCGTCGTATCTGGGCCGGTGCCTCGAGCTCCGCCCAGCCGCGGCGACGGGAGCCTCCCGGGAGGCGCCCCGGCAGACCCCCGAGGCGATCACGACGACGTCGTCGACGACGGCGACGGTGTCGTCGCCGCCGCCGCCGTCGGAGGCGGAGGCCGAGGTGGAGCTGAAGGACGAGCTGCTGCGGGCGTGCGCGCCGCTGGGGTGGCCCGGCCGCGAGGGCGTGGCGGCGCTGGAGGAGGAGGCCCCTCCGCAGCGACGGCCGGCGACTGGTGACGGACGGCAGGCGATGACGGCGATGGACGGCAAGGGCGGGCCATCGGTGACGGACGACGGATGCTTGGCGACGGACAACGACGACGACAGCGACGACTGGGGACCGACGGTGGGCGAACACGAGAGCGAAAACGGCGGCGCCGGCGGCGACTGGGACAAGAACGGCGACGACACCGACGGACGAGAAGGGGTTGTGAGGGGGGTCGGGAGGTGTTCCCATCAGCTCCGCCTCGTCGTCCTCCTGGGCAGCCTAGAGTCGTGTCTCCTGCTCGGTCCTCTTCCCGCCTGCTCGTCCTGCCTCCTGCTTCTCCTCCGTTCTCCTGTCTTCTCCCTCTCTCCTCCTCCTCCTCCTCTTCCTCCTCCTCCTCCTCCTCCTCCTCCTTTGGAGGCAGTTTGAGGACCGGTACGGCCACAAAATGCTCAGCCTTGATCCTCGACCAATCTCTCACTCGTGCTCTCCCTCCCTCCTTCCCACTCTCCTCCTCGTCCCTCCTCCCTCCCTCCTTACCTCCCTCCCTTCTCCTGCCACCTCCTCCTCCTACTCCTATTTCTCCCTCGCGCTCGCTCCTCCTCCTTCTCCTCCTCCTCCTCCTCCTCCTCCTTCTCCTCCCACTCTAGCCCTGCGCCAGGAGTTTTGACTTGTATATCGTGCCGTTCTTCGCAGAGACTCATATTCGTAAGTTGGCCGTCGTGCGTGATCCCTCCCAGACAAAACAGCCTCTTAGAAGCGGGAGTCTCGCGACAGACTCGTGCGTGGCCTTCGGCAGAACACCACTGGCCTTCGACAGAACACTACTGCCCGTCAGCAGGGCTGTGTCTGTATGTGTGCCTTTGTGTGTGTGTGTGTTCAGAATTTGTCTGTGTGTACATTGGTATGTGTGTATATGTGTGTGTTGGTTTGTGTGTCTGTGTGTGTCTGTGTGTGTGTCTGTCTGTCTGTCTGTCTGTCTGTCTGTCTGTCTGTCTGTCTGTCTGTCTGTCTGTCTGTCTGTCTGTCTGTCTGTCTGTCTGTCTGTCTGGGCCCCGAGTCCTGAATCCCAGACGTCCGACGACGTGATGCTTCAATCCCCGGGCCCCTCGTCCCGCATCCGCCTCTGCTGCCCCCGCTCCCAGCGAAGCTGGGGCGAGGCAAAGCGCCACCGGAGCCCGAGGCGAAGCGCGGGTCCGCGGGAGGCCCAGCTGCCCACTCGGGCGCGGGGCCTCGTGCGCCTCAGTGCGGCGCGGAGGGGTCGCGGGGTTCCCCGGCGGGAGGCCCAGGCATCGTCGTCGGGGCTCAGGAGGCGGGGGTCGCTGCAAACGGGGGTCAGTCAGAGCGCCGGATCTCGCAGGATCCTGCAGAGCCAGGGTTGCACTGATCCGGGCCTGGGTGCAGGATCCTGCAGGATCTTGCAGGACCCTGCAAGGCCTGACTGATCCGGGTTTTGATTGACCCGGGTCAGTAGTTCCCCGACGTCGGGTGTTTCTTTGAGCGCGCGGACCCGCAGAGGTCCCTACTCTTTCCCCAGGGGCGTATCTTCTTCACCAGTCCCACTTAGGATGGTCCCGAGGAATGGTGACGGCCCCCGAGGGCCAGGATCGAGGAGAAACGCCCGGAGGGGAAAAATGAGGATCGTCGGAGAGATCTCGGGGAGGATTCGAGGTTTGTGTCTTGAGACGGGTGCGGTTCCTGGGAAAGGAAGTGGAGGAAGAGGCGGGACCGTACGTGGACCAGAAGGCCGAGCCCTGCGGCGCAAGATGCCTTCTCCCTCCCCCCCAGACCCCCCCACATTAATATTCAGGCTGCGGCAGTGTTGGGGGGCTTGAGGCTTGAGGGGACAGAATCATCCCCAAATCATCACCCATTTTGAAAGCAACACTATTTCGGGGGCGGGGGGGGGCTGATCATAATCCTCCATTTGTAATTAAGGGTTTGAACATGCTGTCCAGCTTCTGGAAGGGAGAGGAGCTGGGAGGGAGAGGGGTCCGCCATTCCACAACGCCTCCCGTCCTGCATGCGCGCCACCGAGCCCGTGGAGCCGCACACTGTGCTGGCCCTTCCCTGGTGGACTCTGCCCTTCACTGCGAGAGCCTGCTCGAGTTGGGATGTGCGCATCGTCTTGAAAAACCACCCGAGCGACGCAACGCAACGGGGCCGTCTGCGCCGACATTGGCGCGCAAGCTGCCCGCGTCAGGTCGCGCGCGAGCACCGTCGTCTCCAATGCAGCGTGCCGCGCCGGCGGCCCGCGTGAGCCACCGCGTAAGGTCGCTGCGACGTCTCGCGTAAGACCCGTTTTTGATCCTCGCTCACCTGACTTGGTAGTTGCTTGCGTTCTTCGGCCTGCGCCGCGGTCACTTACGTTTCAGGTGCGTGCGCCGTGCAGCCTGCCTACTAGGAAGAGCATGCGCCCCGCGGGAGCGATCTGCCTCGTATGACGAATGAATGCGCCTGCTGGCCGGCTGCAGACGCAGAGCGTTCAGGCGAAGAGATGCTGATTCGGCCAGGGCAACTCGTAAAGCTCGGTTCGGCCAGTGCACGTAGTTGCAGGCAAGGTGTGACCTTCGGACTCCTCTTTCCTGCACGGTCAAAACGGGTTCGAAGATATTATCCACCTAGTGGAAGGGAGAGGGGCAGGGAAGAGGAGGGGAAGGAGGACCTTGGCGAGACCCTGACAGTGGGGGACCCTGGCGGGAGACCCTGCCTGCCTGAGAAGAGGGGGAGCGTTGGGCCGGACGAAAGGGCAGGATAGGGAAAGGGGGTTACGAACTCTGCTGCATGCAGCTGGTTTCCGCCCCGCCGCCTGGCCGTTTCTCGATACACGGGAGCCTCCCAGCGCCAGGAGGGTCCAAGAAAACCAGCTGCGCAAGCTGATTCTCTATCCAACCCTGTGCTATCCTGTCCTGTCCTACGTCATGATTTGTTCATGGCGTCGACCCCCAAGGAGGTCTGGGCCGACTCCCTGGGACCAGTGTTTCGCCCCGAGTCGTCTTTTGACGCTCCCGACCTCCACAGAGGCCGAACTTAGCGCAAAGCTTCCCGCCGTGTTTTTTGTTTTGTCATGGCGCGAGCATGTCTGGGGGGACCCTGACGGGAGACCCGGGGAGCCCAGCAGCACGGAGGCCGCGCTGATCGAGGAGGACGTCCGCCTCCTCCTCGCCGCGGCCGCGGCCGCGGCGGGGCCGCGCTCGGCCGGCGCCGGCGCCGGGGGCCTGGAGGACCCGATCGAGGCAGTTTTTTTTTTTTTTTTGTTCCAGTGGATTCTGGCAAGTTTACTTGCATGGAGATAAACAACAAAAAAAGTAAAACGTAAAAACAATACATACAGATCAAGGGGTTGGAGCCGCCTGGGGGTCCGATGTGGCCCAGCGCTGGTTCTGGCCAGCGGGAAGGGGGGGCAGATTCGAGGCGCTGGGTTTGAAAGGGTTTGTTTTTTGTTCGTTGCTCGTATGTTTCTGCTCTGGGGACGGGCAATCGTTACGTCTACATCCAGCGCGTCTTGGAGTGTTGGGCTCTCTCTTCCCCAGAAGCCGGAGGCGCACTGGATGTGGACAAAGATCTGGCCCCACAAGGCTAGATTTGTATCCATGTCCAGTGCGCCTCGGCCTTGCTACACCCCTTCCCAACAAGTCCAAGACGCTCTAGATATGGATAGAAGTATCGCCCGCACCGGGGGCCGTTTTCAAGCTCCAGGCCGTCCAAAACGGAGCCAGGGCGAAGAAAACAAACACCAGATGGATCCCGGGAGGGATCCACGGAACAATTTTTTGCTGAGCGGATTTGGTTTCATGCCCTTTCGTGGCCGATTTTCTTGGGTCCCGACTGCCCATGAGGCCTCCAGGGTGGGGAGGCGTTGCGTGGCCCGGAGGGAAGTCTGGACTCCGCGAAAGCTGGGATTGACTTGCACGCTTTTTCGGCCCAGCGCTGTTTGAAAAGGCGGCGGGGGGAGCTTCCATGCAAGGGATGAAACTTGCTTGAGTCTGGAGAAGAAATGAGCCTCATTCCCGGTGGGTGCCTGGGATGCACGGGCGGGTTCGCGGACCACCTCGCGCGTCGTGACAAGGTCGCGACATTGTTTTGTTATTCGTTTGTTGTTATTCTGCAAATTTGCGATGGTTGTAGCAGTGGTGGTAGTCGTAGTAGTAGTGGTAGTCGTGGTAGTATTATTATTATTATTAGTAGTAGTAGTAGTAGTAGTAGCAGCAGTAGTAGTAGTAGTAGTAGTAGCAGTAGTAGCAGCAGTAGTAGTAGTAGTAGTAGTAGTGGTAGTAGTAGTAGTAGTAGTAGTAGTAGTAGTAGTAGCAGTAGTAGTAGTAGTAGTAGCAGTAGTGGTGATTGTTGCAGTGGTTTATGTGTTGTTGTTGCTGTGCTGGTTGTTGTGGTTGTTGTGTTGGTTGATGTTGTTGTCGTTATTGGTGTTGTTGTTATTGTTGCTGTTGCTGCTGTTGTTGTTGTTGTGTTTTGAGTTTGCTTGTGGTAGCAGTCGTAGTAGTATTTGTTGCTGCTGCTTGTTGGTGTTATTGTTGTGGTTTGTGTTGTTGGTGTGTCTGATGTGTGTTGTTACTCTGTTGGTTGTTGGTAGTGTTGTTGTGGTTGTTGCTTGCTGTCGTTGTTGTTGTTGCTTGGTTTGATTTTGCTGGTGTCGTTGGTGTTGTCGTTGTTTTGGTTGTTGTTGCTGTTGCCGTTGTTTCTGTTTTGTTGTTGTTGTTGGTGTTGTTGTTGTTGTTGTTGTTGTTGTTGTTGTTGTTTGTGTTGGCTGTGCTAGTAGTAGTAGTAGTAGTAGTAGTAGTTGTAGCAGTAGTTTTAGTTGTTTCGCCAGTAGTAGTTGTTGGTGTTGTTCGTTGGTGTTGTTGGTGTTGTTGTTGTTGGTGTGTGGTGTTGCTGCAGTTGTTTGATTGGCTGTTGGGGTTCCTGCCGTTGTTGATGGTGTTGTTATTGTCATTGTTGTTGCTGTTGATTGGTGTTGCTGTTGGTAATGGTGGTGTTGTTAGTGTTGTTAGTGTTAATGTGGTTGTTTGTTGGCGCTAATTGTGCTGTAAGTGGTCGTCGTGTTAGTAGTGGTAGTAGTAGTAGTAGTAGTAGGAGGAGCTGTAGTAGTAGTAGTAGTAGTGGTAGTAGTAGTAGTAATAGTAGTAGTAGTGGTAGTATTAGTAGTAGTAGTAGTAGTCGTAGTAGTAGTCGTAGTAGTAGTAGTAGTAGTAGCAGCAGTAGTAGTAGTAGTAGTAGTAGCAGCAGCAGCAGCAGCAGTCAGAGTAGTAGTAGTAGCAGTAGTAGTAGTAGTAGTAGCAGTAGTAGTAGTAGTAGTAGTAGTAGTAGTAGTAGTAGTAGTAGTAGTAGTAGTAGTAGTAGTAGTAGTAGTAGTAGTAGTAGTAGTAGTAGTAGTAGTAGTAGTAGTAGTAGTAGTAGTAGTAGTAGTAGTAGTAGTAGTAGTAGTAGTAGTAGTAGTAGTAGTAGTAGTAGTAGTAGTAGTAGTTGGTGTTGTGTTAATTTTTGGTGTTGTTGTTGTCGTTGTATGTTGGTGGTACTGCTGTGTTTGTTGTTGTTGTCGTTGTTGTAAGTGTGCATTGTGGTTGTTGTTACCCTGCCTGCTGTTTGCATTGACATTGTTTTTGTTGATGGTGTTACAATTGGTGTGTTTGGTTGTTTGTTGCTGTTGTTGTTGGTTGGTGTTGTTGGTTGTTGTTGTGTTGGTTGTTGTGGTGTGTTGCTGATGCTGTTACGTTGTTATGTGTTGTTGTTGTGTTAGTAGTTGATGTCGCTGTTGCTGTTGTACATCGTTTTTGTTGTTACGTTGTTGGTTGTTGTTGTGATTGGTTGTTGTTGCCGCTGCTGTTGTTGTGGTTGTTGCTTGTTATTGTTATTGTTGCTGTTGATGTTGTGTTTATTGTTGTCGTCATCGTCGTCGCCGTCGTCGTGTCGTCGTAGTCGATGCTGTTGTTTGTGTCGTTTAGGTTTTTGCAATTTTCGGCCTGTGGGGGCCCTCGCCGGGCCCCAGGGACCGTCCGAAAGGACTCGGGATGAGAAGCCCGTCCTGGGGAATTTTGGTTGAGACCTCCTTGGAGGTCCACGCTGAGAAGAGATCACGACGTCGGAGGTCTGTGTCGCAAGGAGTGAGAATCTCTAGGCCTCCTAGACGGACTCGGTGTAGATAGGATCGGAGGAAAGCGCCGCATCGCCAATGCATCGCCGATGCGGCTCGGTGTGGAGCCCGATTTGCTTCACGTCGACGCCGCCGATGCATCGCCCGCGTCGACGATGAATCGCTGGTGCATCGCCGATGCATCGCCGATGCATCGCCGATGCATCGCCGATTTACCGGCGATGCTGCGCGATCCGCCGACCCCATCTCCTCCGACCCCATCAAGGGGGCCTCTAGAATCAGGGGCAACCTTCCTGGAGGATAGGCTCAGGGGGAGACGCCCTCCCTATCGTTCCTCCTCAGGTGGTCGTGAGGAGGGAAACAGAAATGAAACGCGAGGGTCCTGGGCCTCTGGCGGACTGATTACGTTAGTCGCGGCGTTTTGGGCTACTTTTGGCCCGTCATCGTACGGGCCGGAGTTCTGTTCACGCTCCTTGCTTTTTGCTGGGCGTCCTGGGGCATCCTCGCCGGCACGGCCGGATTCCCTCACTGGACACGCTCTTGTCAAAGACCGACTCTTGGAGGGCGAGTCGAGGCTGACTGGGGCGCCCCGGGACACGGGTCGGAGGAAGGAGAAGCGAACCGACACCGTCACCAGGATCGGATCGGCGGCGAGCGCGGGGGGAAGTGAGAAGGGGCGGGCCTGCTCAGAAGGCTCGGAAGTCCCCCAGCCTTCTGACAAGTTTTCTGAGCTTCTGAGCCTTCCCTGACGACACAGGAAACTTCTCAGAAGGCCGGAGGGCTTCTGCGAAGTCCCGCCGCCTCCTGATAATGCCTTCCCCTTCTCATTTCTCCCCTCTCGCTCGCCGCCGACAGGAGGCTTCTTCCTCTCGGCGATGGCGGGCGTTATAGCGGGGGAGGGGAGGAGCCTGGTATCGTCACGGTATCCGCCAGTGCCGCCTGGGAGTGAGCTCCCTTATACGCAGTGGTTTTCCAGACGGCGCCGGCGCGAAGCGAGCCGTGACGTTACCAGGAGGCCCTGAGTTTCCAGGAGTGCAGAAGTAGCACAATGGTTTCTGAGATTAAGTGGTAGCCGAGTTGTTTAGAAGGCCTGACAGGTCGATAAGTTTGGAGGGCCATTGTGTAGCACTCTGGATGGTCAGGGTTGGGGCATCCCAGTATTGGGCGTCATCGCGAGTAGTGTAACACCGAGCCCCAGCAGGCCTGCTCTAGCGAGAAGGTTCACACCTGTTCCCCGACCTGGAGGCTGGAGATCTCTCGAACGGGACCCCCTCGAACGGGCGCACCGCACCGCCATGAGGACCCTCCCTGGCTCCTCGCGAGGGTGGTGGCGTCTCCTCATGGGGGGGACCAGGGCCTCTCGAGGGTTTTCGTCATGGTTGGGTTCGGGGGACGCTTTTAGGAAGCAGGATCGGTCGCGTTGTGCCTAGACCGCTGCCTTGTGCCTGGACCCTGATTTCGTTCCGGCTCCGTCCCCCGCCCCTCCTCCCCCTGATCATGTGCCACGCGCTTGGCGATCACGATGTTGTGTTGTCTTTCGTACTCAGCACCTGCCCTTCCTGCCTAATTGAGTCAAGCCCGCCGTCCGCCGCTGTGTCGGTTCTCGTCCCCACCGCCTCCTGGCGGGCAGCCCGCGCCACTAGGAGTTCCGTGGCACAGGCACCCCGCCGTTGCAGAGCTGTGCTCGCGCCCTCCAGACGATTCGTGAGCCGGCTGCGCAGCATAGCAAATCCCACAGCGTTCCTTGGAGCGCTCTGGAGACCGGAACGGCTGTGGCGCCCGACACGTTGCTCCGGACCCGCAAGCTCTCAGCGATCCCCGATTTGTATCGGCCGGCAGCCGATGCTGCTCCCATGCTGCCGCGGTCTCTGGTGACATGAAGAGGGGAGAAGGAGGAGCAGGAGGAGGACAAGAGGAAGGACGAGGAGGCGGAGGAGGCGCAGGAGGAGGAGGAGGAGGAGGAGGAGAAGCATGAGGAGGGGGGAGGAGGCGGAGGAGGTGGATTCTCAAGGATTCTAAACATGGCCACGGCGCGGCGTCCAACCACGGGAGGGCCCGAAGCACACGTGCCTTCGGGTGCACCTATTCTGACCTCGGCACCCCGTCATGGCCGCACCCTAAGACCTTGCCCCAGAACGCGCGCTACACTACCGCACTCGGGCCGTCTTCTCGACGGGCGTGCCCACATACACAAAACGAGCAGGAAGAGGTGGAAGAGGAGGAGGAGGAGGACGAGGATGAGGAGGAGGCGACGGAGGAGGAGGAGGAGGAGGAAGAGGAGGAGGCGGAGGCGGGGGAGGAGGAGGAGCAGGAGAAGACGAAAAAGGGGTTGGAGGAGGGGGAGGATGAGGAGGAGGAGGAGGAGGAGGAGGAGGAGGAGAAGGAGGAGAAGGAAGATGAGGAGGCGGAGGAGTCACGACCGACGAACATTCCATGCCCTCGCGGGCCAGATGCCGAGGCGGAGCGCATGGATACGCAATCCCAGGAACACGTTCCGCGCGAGGCACCCGCGCAGAGCTATCCCGTATCCCGGTGGGTCGCGGCCGAGGGGCTTGGACCGCGAGGTCGTGGATATGGACGCGTGTGCCGCCCGCCTCCGACGGAGCAATGCTTCTGCGACGCGGGCCCCCGGGGATCTCGAGCTCTTCCCAGGGACTGGGTCTTTGTCTCGAGTCGTTTCTCTGACGACCCATAGGGCCGGCAGACAGACCCTGGAGGCCGAGAGCGTGCAGCAGTCGGCCGTCACACGGTTTTGTTGAGCGGCGGAGGGAGGGAGGAGGGGGGGAGGAGGGGGAGGAGGGGGAGGAGGGGGAGGGCCAACCTTTCACCGCCCACCAAACCACCCCAACCCAACCCGAAGGCCCCGATTTGCCCTCCATTGCTAGTGGGGGTAGTCGGGGAACATAGAGAAAACAAAAGAAACCCGTACCCCCCCAACCCGAACTTCGGATCTTCGGGTTGGGTTGGGGTGGTCTGGTAGGTGGCCAATTTTTTGGGGGGACTGGCTCAGGGGGGGAACTTCGAGCTGGAATCGGCAACACATCGCCGATAGATCGGAAATATGCCTTGCACGTTCCGCACGTTCGTGGGAGGGGGGGATCCACCCATGTGAGCGGACAAGGTGAGCTGGCCCGCAGGAGCTTCGCCGTGCACCCGCAGCTAAAGCTGAAGCCCAGGCTGAAGTGCACAGCAGAATGGAAAGGTCCCACCCTCGTAGGAGGACGCGGGAGGAGGGCGGGAGGAGGGCGGTGGTGGTGAATGCTGGCATGAACGTCAAGTTGTGCTCTTGCGCTCTAGGACGGGAAAACAACCGAAGGAAATCAACAGAGGCCTTGGAGGTTCCCGAAGAGACGAATTCAACCATCAGGCCACATAATCGTTGTCAAATTCCAAGCGGCAATGGCGGGAGGAGGATGCAGGGGGCGCGAAAACGCGAGTGCCGCCGCGCGCTCCCGCACCGACCCCGACAAGCAAGGGGCGGGGGAGATGAGAGGAGGGGAGGAGAAGGAGGGGAGGAGGAGAAGGAGGAGGAGGAGGAGGAGGAGGAGGAGGAGGAGGAAAGTAGCCTCCCCTGGGGAGGAGGAGGGCGAGGAGGAGGGCGAGGAGGAGGGAGGGATGGGGGCCTCGCCGTCCGGCCCGGGGGCTCTCGGGCCCTCTCGGCCGCGCCGGCGATGCTTTTTTGGACCCCTCCACCCGCTTGGCCCGTGGCGGGGGCGGGCGGAGGCGCGGGCGAGATCGCGCGGCCGGGTGATCGAAAGAGGAAGAAGAAGAAAAACAATAATAAGAATAAGAAAAATAAGAAGAATAAGAATAATAATAATAAGAGGAAGAAGACAAAACATAATAAACATCAACTTTGGGCGCTCCGCGCAGATTTCTTGGATCCGCGCTGGGCCCCCCCGGCGGCGCCTCCGGCGCCGCCCCTGGCGCGCTCCGCGCGGTAGGGAGGGGGGTCCAGGGCAGATCCAAGAAATCCGCGGTGAGCGCCAAAAGTTTCTGTCTATGCCGTTTTGCTCCCTCCTTAAAAGAGGAAGGATGGCGGGAGAGACCCAGACCCCCGACATCATGATTTTTGCATAACGTCGTTTCCGAAGAGCTCGATCCCGTCCACGGGAGCAGTTTTTCACTCCCGCGGCCCCGAGACCCAGCAAGGGCCCCCAGAGGCTCAGAACAGCGAGAAACCTCCCCGCCGTAGTGATTTGTCGTTGTTTTTTTTTTGTCGCGAGGGGGTCTGCGGAGACGAGGAGGATTGCGCCGGTGCGGGCCGAGGAGGATCGGCGTCACCCCAACATACTTATACTATATGTGCGTCGCCCCCTCAGGGGCGACGCGCGCACCGAGAAACCTCAGAGTATATGCGTCTGGGCGGGTGCTTTCTGGCCACCCCGCTCGGGAAACTATCTGCTGCAAGATGAATGTACTATATGTTCGGGTCGGACGCGCGCCTCCGAGGAGGACATTTAGTGTTAGTATGTCTCTGTACGGGCCGAGGAGGAGGCGCTGGAGCCCGGCGCCGTGGCCAGCACTGCCAGCAGCGTGTCGACGGGCCCCTCGGGAGCGGGCCCCGGCACGGAGGCCTCCCTGCGCCGCCAGCTCAGCGTCCGTCGACGGGTGGCGGTTGGGATAGACGAGCGCGTTCCACTACTCGCAACAGTAACTGCTCGCAAATGGCCTGGATCTCCCCCCCGGAGGATCTGCGATAAATTTCACCAAAGCGGACATGTGCTTTTCGGACGTTTGCGAGTAGGCACTTTGCGAGTAGTGGAACGCGCTCGGTGATGGGAGGCCAGGGGTGACTCGCCGAGCGCGTTCCACTACTTTAAAGACGGGCACGTCCCTCTACAGGAGGAGTATTCAAGAATAGTCGAATATTGTCAGGGGGCGACTTTCTATGGTTCTTTATTTTTTGTCTATGTTTGTGTGTGTGTGGATATTTTTTTGATTTTCTTCCTGTAGGGGGACATGTCCGACCTAACACTACTTGCAAAGTGACTACTCGCAAACGTCCGAAACAAGCAAACATGTCTTCCACTATATAGTGTATCGTACTGCTCCGCGGCGGTTCCAGGCCGTTGGCGAATAGTTATTTTGCGCGTAGTCGAACGCGCTCGTCCAGTAACGAGAGATGGAGGGTTCTTCAGGGGCAGTGCACCCAGACCCCCTCGGGTCTTGACAACCATCACGACGGCAAGCTTTTTGCAGGTTTTCGGCCTCTGGGGGCCCTCGCCAAGCCCCAGGACCGTCAAACAACTACTCAGGATGAAAAGACGCCCCCGGGGAATGGGATGACACTTCGGGAGGCCCACGTCATGAAACCATCATTAAGTCGGGCCTGTCCGTCTACAGGGGGAAGATTCAAAAATAGTGAAGCATTAGTCTGGGTATTTCTGTTTTTTGTCCAAAATCCCCCTGTATGGGGGACAGGCCCGCCCTAGAACCATCATCACGTCGGGGGTCTGGGCAGGGGGGGGGGGGGCGATGCGCTTCGAGGTTCGAGGAATTCAGACGTCTTCGCTCGTTCTCGGCCGTCTCCCAGCCCTGGGCTGCTCTCCGGCAGCTGCGCCTCGCCGAGAGGCGTCTGGGTGCGCCGGGACCGCCCCGAACGGTTGCCAGAGACCCGAGTTGTGACCCGAAGTCCAGACATCGAGCACCGCTGGGGGGCATCGGCTCTGGGGGGAAAGCATCGGCCCCCAGTCGCCCGTCCTCACGATCGGCGAACACATCCGTATCCGCGCCCTCGCGGTCTGGATGCTAGGGCGCGGTTCCGTGGATACGCTGTCGCACAGATACGTCCCGCGCGGGGCATCCGAAACAGAAGCGTTCCGCATCCGCGGGGCCGCGGTTCAGGGGCCTGGCCCGCGAGGCCGCGAATACCGACATGTTTTGCCGCCCACGACATCCGTCGCCGATCGGGGCATGACACCCCTCTACCCCTCCCAGGACCGCTCGGTTCCGATATCGGTGGGCCATCTTGGGCTATACTAGTCTCATCTTGCCTGTCTTGCAAACCGTCTTTGAGGCTGTCTTGGCCGTCTGGGGGCCGATGCACCGCTGGATGGCAAATTCGAGGGAGGCGATCTCAGAGACACCCGTTCCGTCCAGGGGGGAGTGGTCGGCCCTTCCAAAATTAGCCTGACAAAGGACCCAACCATCTGCAGCTGCGAGTATCTGGGGCGCATGTGGACACACCCCCTGCGGCCTTCGGTGGAGCTCCCGATGGGGCCACGGACCGTGTGAGGGGTGTGCCGGAATGGGTGGCGGGACGCGTGTGGCCACACCATCTGGGGCATTCGGTCCTTATGCGGCCACGAAGCGTGTGGGGTGGTGCCGAAATGGGCGGCGGGGGCGCATGTAAACTGTGCCACTGGGGCCTTCGGTGGACGAGCCTTGTGATGGGTGTGCCGACGTTGGGTGGCGGGGACGCATGTAAACTGTGCCACTGGGACCTTCGGTGGAGCTCCCTATGGGGCCACGAACCGTGTGATGGGTGTGCCGACGTTGGGTGGCGGGGGCGCATGTAAACTGTACCACTGGGGCCTTCGGTGGAGCTCCCCATGGGGCCACGCGCCGTGTGAGGGGTGCGCCGGAAAGGGTGGCGGGGACGCATGTCAACTGTACCACTGGGGCCTTCGGTGGAGCTCCCTAGGGTTCCACAAAGCATGTGGGGGCTGTCCCGAAATGGGTGGCGGGGACCTATGTACACTGCCATTGGGGCCTTCGGTGGAGCTCCCTGTGGGGCCACGAATCACGTGATGGGTGTGCCGACATGGGTGGCGGGGACGCATGTAAACTGTACCACTGGGGCCTTCGGTGGAGCTGCCTATGGGGCCACGAGCCATGTGAGGGGTGTGCCGAAATATTTTGCGGGGACGCATGTGAACTGTGCCACTGGGACCTTCGGTGGAACTCCCTATGGGGCCACGTACCGTGTGGGGGGTGTGCCGAAATGGGCGGCGGGGACGCATGTAAACTGTGCCACTGGGGCCTTCGGTGGAGCTGCCTATGGGGCCACGAACCGTGCGAGGGTGTGCCGAAACGGGTTGCGGGGACGCATGTAAACTGTGCCACTGGGACCTTCGGTGGAGCTCCCTATGGGGCCGCGAACCTTGTGATGGGTGTGCCGACGTTGGGTGGCGGGGACGCATGTAAACTGTGCCACTGGGGCCTTCGGTGGAGCTCCCCATGGGGCCACGCGCCGTGTGAGGGGTGCGCCGGAAAGGGTGGCGGGGACGCATGTCAACTGTACCACTGGGGCCTTCCGCGAAGCTCCCTAATGGGGCCACGAAAAGTGCGAGGGGTGTGCCGCATGTGTGGCGGGGACGCATGCAAACTGTGCCACTGGGGCTTTCGGTGGAGCTCCCTGTGGGGCCGCAAATCTTGTGATGGGTGTGCCGACATTGGGCGGCGGGGGCGCATGTAAATTGTGCCAGGGGGTCCCTATGGGGCCACGAGCCGTGTGAGGGGTGTGCCGAAATGGGCGGCGGGGGCGCATGTAAACTGTAGCACTGGGGCCTCGGTGGCGCTGCCTATGGGGCCACGAGTCGCGTGAGGGGTGTGCCGACATGGGTGGCGGTGACGCATGTAAACTGTACCACTGGGACCTTCGGTGGAGCTCCCTTTGGTACCACGAAACAATGGTGATGATGGGGATGAGGAGTGAGGATGGAGGGAGGGGGAGGAGGGGGAGGAGGAGGGATGATGGGGAGGAAGGCGGCGGCGGGAGGAGAACGCGGGGCGCTGTCTCTGACTGGGACAAAACCTCCCAGACAGCAGACGATCATTCTAATACGTCCCAGCGGGCACAAGGTCTGGTGGCGGACGTGTGCAGGACTGCTGCTACCCCCGCCTGTCTCCCAGGATGCCACCAGAGGTCTCCGTATGGATCCACAGGGATCCAGAGAGGGAGGGGGAGAGGGGAGAGGGTAAGCGGAAGCGGAAGAGGATTCTGAACATGTTGATGCGGTTGTTGGTGATGATGCAGATGATGCTGATGATGATGACGATACTGACGATGATGATGCTGCTGGTACTGCGAAGGTTGATGATGGTGCTGACGATGATGCTGATGATAGGGACGCTGATGCTGATGATGCTGCTGATACTGATGATGAATATGAGGAGGATGAGGTTGTTGATGATGCTGGTGATGATGATGCTGATGATGCTGATGTTGAAGCTGCTGCTGATGATCCTGATGATGACGACGATGCTGATGATGCTGATGCTGACGATGCTGACGATGCTGACGATGGTGCTGCTGATGCTGCTGCTGCTGATGCTGATGCTGCTGCTGATGATGGTAATGATGCTGATACTTGTGATGCTGGTAATGATTCTGCTGATGATGACGAGGAGGAGGAGGAGGATGAAGAGGAGGCGGAAGAGGAGGAGGCGGAGGAGGAGAAGGAGGAGGAGGAGGAGGAGGGGGAGATGGCCTGTCGAGGGGGTGGATGTGATTTGGTCCCGAACACTGTGCAGCTGTACGGGGGCAGGTACACTGATCCCTCTATTGTTGCCAATCGGTGTCTCAGGAGGGGGAGGAGGAATCCGAGTAGAAAGCGAGCGATGCCGAGGATGAGGAGGCGGAAGGAAGTACTCGGGAGGAGGAGGAGGCGGAGGCGGATGGGGAGGAGGCGAGGAGGAGGATGAGGAGGAGGAGGAGGTGGAGGAGGAGGAGGATGATGATGAGGAGGAGGTTGAGGTGGAAGAAGAGGGGAAGGAGGATGAGGAGGAGGCGGAGGAGGAAAATGATGAGGAGACGGAGGAGGATGCGGAGGATGATGATGATGAGGAGGAGGAGGAGACGGGCGAGGAGGAGGAGGATGACGACACACGAAGTAGTAGGAGGGATGATGATGATGATGATGATGATGATGATGATGACGATGATGCTGATGATGATGATGATGATGATGATGATGATGATGATGGTGCTGATGATGATGATGATGATGATGATGATAATGCTGATGATGCTGATGCTGCTGATGCTGCTGATGATGATGAGGAGGAGGAGGAGGAGGACGTCATGCAAAACCAGTGATGCTACCATCAATAATACTAAGTAGTAGTTTTACTGCTGAGAATCATGCGAATACTATTACGGATGCTACTCACAATTCGATTGCTACTACCATTTTGAACACTAACGTCATAGTCGTAACACATATCAGATTCGCAATAACAATGAGTGTACCCGCGTAACTTAATTTATGCTAGTGGCGCCATCACCACCCATATCACGTTTCACAGTATTGGTGCTTCGAGCCGTCACAAACAACATTGCGACTACGACTACGCATACCAGTTGAATTACTATTGCTACCGCTCACATTGTACTATTTTGAACACAGTCAGAGGAAGATGAACCACCTAGTCGGAGGGAGGATGAGGAGGCGGAGGAGGAGGAGGAGGAGCAGGAGGAGGAGGAGGAGGAGGACGGGTGAATGCGAGGAGGACGGGTGAATGAGAGGAGGACGCACTACACAGGAATCAGTAGGATGGGGGAATATGATGAGGCGGATGAGAAGTAGGATGAGGAGATGGTGGAGGCGGAGGATGCGTACCATGGAACTAGTTGGAGGGAGGAGGACGAGGAGAAGGAGGAGGAGGAGAACTGATACGGAAGTCCTAGTAGGAGGGGTGGGGGGGAGGAGGAGAAGGATGAGGCGGCATACGGACATAGTAGGAGGGAGGAGGAAGAGGAGGTGGATGATACCGATAACGGAACTAGTTGGACGGAGGAGGAGGAGGACGACGATGATGAGAATGTTGATGGTGCTGATGCTGCTGATGATGGTGATGCTGATGCTGATGCTGATGCTCATGCTGATTACGATGATGATGCTGATGATGATGCTGATGATGCTGATGATGATGGTGATGCTGATGATGCTGATGCTGCTGATGATGATGCTGATGATTATGATGATGCTGATGATGATGATGCTGATGCTGGTGATGATGATGATGAGGAGGAGGAAGCGGAGAACCAGGAGAGAAACGAAGGCGCAACACGTAGTAGGAGGGAGGAGGAAGAGGAGTAGGAGGAGGGGGAGGAGGAGAAGGACGAGGAGGAGGATGATGCTGCTGATGATGATGATGTTGAGGAGGAGGAGGAGGAGGAGGAGGAGGAGGAGGAGGAGGAGGAGAAGAAGGAATAATACGAAGAAGACGAAGACCACGCAGACGAGTCAAACGAACACGACGGAAGTAGTAGGAGGGAGTAGGGGAGGAGGAGGGGGAGGAGGGGGAGGAGGAGGAGCAGGAGGATGAAGACACAGGATCTAGTAGGATGGAGGAAGAGGAGGAGGCGGAGGAGGAACAGGAGGATCAGATGGTGGAGGAGGAGGAGGCGGAGGAGGAGGAAGAACAAGACAGAAACAGTTGGAGGGGGAAGGAGGAGGAGGAGGTGGAGGAGGAGGAGGAGGATGATGATGATGCTGATGATGATGATGATGATGATGCTCTGATGATGATGATGATGATGATGATGATGATGATGATGATGATGATGAGGAGGAGGAGGAGGAGGAGGAGGAGGAGGAGGAGGAGGAGGAACACGGGAGTCCTAGGAAGGAGGATGAGGAGGAGGAGGTGGAGGGAGAAAGATAACGAAAATAGTAGGAGGGAGGAGCAGGATGAGGAGGACGAAGAGGAGGAGGCGGAGGAGGAGGCGGAACAACAAGGATGTAGAGGAGGGGTAAGATGGATGAGGACGAGGAAAAGGAGGAGGAGGAGGAGAAGGAGGAGGAGGAGAAGGAGGAGGAGGAGGAGAAGGGGGAGGAGGAATACAGTGAACAGGAAGTAGGAAGAGTGATGATTTTGTGTTTGCTATTGTCGTTGTTGTTGATGATGATGATTGCGATGATGGTGATGATGATGCTGCTGATGATGATGATGTTGCTGATGCTGATGCTGATGCTGATGCTGATGCTGATGCTGATGCTGATGCTGATGCTGATGTTGATGCTGATGATGCTGATGATGCTGATGATGCTGATGCTGCTGATGATGAGGAGGCGGAATGATACGAAGGATGTAGTCGGATGGAAGAGGAGGAGGAGGAAGAGGAAGAAGAAGACGAAACAGATGAAGACGAAGGACGTAAGAGCGAGGAGGAGGGGAGGAGGAGGAGGAGGAGGAGGAGGAGGAGGAGGAGGAGGATCAGGATCAGGATCAGGATCAGGTTCAGGAGGAGCGCGAGCCCGCGACCCGCCCCGTGGCTGCTCCGCCGGGCGCCGAGGCCCGCGGCCGGCGCCGCTGGAGGTCCAGCTGCAGGAGAAGGCCGAGCTCGTCTCGCGCCTTCGGCAGAGGCGGGGGCCCCCCGGGATGCCCAGGTGCCCAGTGTGAAGAGTGCACTCCCCTGCCCCTCTGCCGCTCGTGCCGCCTTGTGAGCATGATGCATATACTTTTCATGTTTTGTGGCGTGCGCGTTGCCCGCCGCCGTTTTGGCCCTAGTCCTAGGGCCCTGGGACTGCACCCGCAGTTTCACCGCCGCGCGGTCCGAGCTAAAAGAACTGCACTGACACCCAGGTGCCCGGACGGGTGGTCGTCGTTGTCGTCGTGGCGGCCCCCATCCTGCTGGAGTCCTGCAGCAGCCAGAGGCGGTGATTGGTCAGGGCACCCCGCCCCTCTTCGCCGAGAAGGTGGGTCACCGAACTCGTGCCTGCAGTTGGGAGCGAACACGTCGCGTGACCGAACTCGTGACTGGAGTCTCAAAACGTCCTGGTTCCGAACCGAACATGTCGGTCACACTCGGGCAGATTTTCGGGCACAGTTTCGGTCACGACGCATCCCTGATCGAGGCCAGGCTACGTGAGATTTATTCACAGCCACCGCCTGGTGCCTGGGAGAACCGATCTTTGTGGACCTTGGCAGGCGGTGGGCGTTGATATAGTTGCCCCCCCCTCCTTTCGGGCCCGACGGGTATGGACTCACCCCCTCCCTGTCCCAAGGTGGGGATGGAGAACGGGCCCAGCCATCTGCTAGCGTTGAACGCGTTTCTTTCTTCCAAGGGCCGTCGGGAGCGACTTTCCCTCCAACCCCACCTTTGCCTCTACAGTCGACCCGTATGGTAAGGATGGGCAACCTTCCCAAGGGTACCCTTGCATCCTTGCCTCCTCGGCCCATCCTTGGTGACTTTCGCTGGCCAAGCTCGTTCGAAACACGTTCACGTGGCCTTCCAAGGCCCTTGCATCCTTCCCGCCCATCCTTCTGACACGGGCTGACTGGGCCCCCACCTCTGCACCCCCCCCGGCCCCACCTTTGCGCCCACCCCTGCCCCGACCTTCCCCTCCAGCCCCACCTCTGCCCCCACCTCTGAAAGAGCGCGTTCTGTGGTCGCTTGGGGAGGGGGGGGGGGGTTGGAACCGGACCTCCCCCCCCTGGATGGAGGGAGGGGATGGGAGGGGGAGGGTGGGGGTTCGACCCCCCCCCCCCACCCTCCACCTCTGCGCCCCCCGCCCCCCCGCCGCGCAAGCAGTGCCCGAGGGGTGCCCTCGGGCCGCGGCTCTGCCGCTGCGCTCTGGCGGCCTGCCGAGCGCGGGGGGGAGGCCACGGGCCTCTACAGGCTGAGGCCGCGGCGCGCGGCTTTCCGCGGAGGGCGCGCTCGACATCACTTAGCTTAAGTCGGGCGTGTCCCTCTACGCGAGGAATCTGTAGAAACAGTTAGAACATAGTCTGGGGCATTTTTTTGTCCGACGATTTTTGCATATATTTGTTTATCTATACACATCTTCCACTTCGAATGTTCTTATAGCGGAAAACCCGGGGTGACCCCCCCCGCCCCCTTAGATAAATTCGGCCCTGGGCGCTTCCATTGGGAAGACATTTCGATTTTCGGTTCCGGGAGCCCCTTCAGGCCATCCCAAGCCGCCAAAGCGGGGCCATGATCGCTTCCCAGACGGTCCCGCGGAGCATCGACACAGCCCAAGACCGCTCAAGAACGCCCATGCTGGTTTCAGGATGGCCCCCAAGGCCTCCAAGACGCCTCACGAGAGCCCGAAGATGGCCCCCAAGAGGGCCCCAGACGCCCAAATTCACTGATTTTCCATAGGTTTTCGATCGATTTAGTGTTCTCGTTTTGTCGAGCTTCCGACCGCGCAAGACGGCCCAAGATTCCCCAAAGATCGCCCGAAGACGGCCCACGTGGGTCTCAAGAGGGCCCCAAGACTGCCCAAGAGGCCCCCAAAACGGCCGAAGAGGGCTCCAAGACAACCCGAGAAGTCCCGCAACACGGCCCAAGAGGGCCCCAAGAAGGACAACCCGAATTGACATGTTAAGTTTTTCCCCCAAACATGACCCCGCAGACCGCCGAGGGCCCCCCAAAACGCCCCCAGAAGCCCACAAGAGGCCACCACGAGGGCCCCAAAGCCCCCAAGGCGTCTTGAAAAGGCGCCCCAGGGAAGCCCCAGAAATGCTTCCATGATCTGATCTCGGGGGCCCCCAAGAGACCCCAATAAGTCTCCCATGGAGGCCTCTGCAAGTCCCTCATTCTACAGGTTGCAAATGTCTTGCAGGTTTCAGAGGCCCCACAGGTCCGGCAGGTCCCACATGTACAACAGGTCCCACAGGGCAGGTCCCCCAGGTCCCACAGGTCCAGTCCCACATGTTCCACCGGTCCCACAGGTCCAACAGGTCCCACAGGTCTCAGAGGTCCCACAGGCCCGACAGGTGTTCAAGGTCTCGCAGGTTCGTAAGTCCTACAGGTCCCACAGGTCCCACGGGTCTCAGAGGTCTCACAGGTCTCGCAGATCTCGCAGGTCCTACAGGCCCCACTGGTCCCACAGGCCCCATGGGTCAAATAGGTTTACAGGTCTTGCAGGACCCACAAATGCCACAGGTCTCTCAAGTCCCACAAGTCGCACAGGTCCCACAAGTGTCGAACGTGTCGCGGGCTCCACAGTCACAACAGGTCCCATGGGTCCCACAGGTCCCGCACGTTCCACAGGTCCTAAAAGTATCGCAGGTATCGCAGGTACCACAAGTATCGCAAGTCCCACTGATGCCACAAGTCCTACTACAGGTGCCGAAGGTCCCGCAATTCCCACAGGTGTCGTACGTCCCATGGGTCCCACAGGTGCCGCAGGTCCGGTAAACCCGCAGGTCCCACAGGTACACCAGGTCCCATGGGTCACGTTTGCTGGTACACCAGGTTCAACAGGTACACCAGGCCCCATAGGTACACCAGCTCGAGCCCCAGCCTCATGAAACATGAACCCCAGGAAGCTCTTCGCTCCTGTTGAAGCCGATGAGCCCCGATGTCATTCAAACTCCATGAGACGTATGACCATATGACCCTCATGAGCAATACAAGCTTCATGCGCCCAAGAGCCTTCGGGAGACCTTCCAGACCCGTGGCGCCAGCCACCTCCAAGAGCTCTGGGACCACGCCGCCCCACTCCCCCATTCCCAATTGACGGCGATGGCGGTCGCACCGCACCTCGCTGGCGCCATGCGACCAAGATTGTAACGGCGAAGCGTCGCGAGCCGGTGAAATCTTGTGTGCGTGTGTGTGCATACACACATATATATATACACATGTATGCACATATATATGTACATATATACACATATATGTACATATTTTTATATACACATCTGTATGAAATCCTTCAACATCCGCCTGTAGGAGGACATGCCCGACCTACCACTTGGTATCGCTCGGGACCATCCTGCATCATCTGGCAAACAACCGAGGCTGCGGCGCGCGGCTTCTCGCGAAGTGCGCGCTCGATGTCGCTTGGCATGGCTCGGACCTGGGCATTCCGTCTCGGCGAGGACCCTCGAGGAGCCTCTTGGATCATCGGGCAGCAAGAAGCACGCACGACGCCGAAAAAGGCTCGGGGATCGGACGTCCTCTCGGCGAGGACCGTCGAGGAGCACCCTGGATCAAAAGAGCACGCACGACACCGAAAGAGGCACGGGGAACCGACGCCCGAGCGATGGCAAGTGTCAGTGAGGGCCGAGGAGGGTGGCGCCACGTGGCACGAGGACCACACCACGCCTCGCCACCTCCCTGCATAGGGATGGCGGGGAGGGGCTGCACAGGGCTCACGTCGACTCCTCCGACTCGCTTCGAATCGGTCGACTCCGATTCCGACTCGATTCGACTTCGGATTCCGATCTGGGCCTCGGTTTCTCAATGTGGGTCTTGTTTGCCGGTTTCCGCCGGTTCGACTTCTCCCGCCTTGGCTGCCGAGTTCTGCCGATCCGATTCATTTCGGTCGCCGATCGGACTTGTCGATTCGATTCTGGGCTTGCCAGCGCACAGCAGGACGCCTGCGAGGCACCTCGGCCTCGCTCAGCATCTGACCGCTCGAGGGGTCCCTCCTTCGAAGAAGAACAAGAAACATGATCGAAAGCAAACCTTCTGGGGTTCCGCGCGGATTTCTCGGATCTGCCCAGGGGCCCCCTGGCAGCGCCTCCGGCGCTGCCTCTGGCGCGCTCCGCGCGCTAGGGAGGGGGGTCTGGCGCTGATCCCAGAAATCCGCGCGGACCTCCCAGCGTGTATGTGTATACAGTTTTTCTTCCTCTTTGGACCTGGCTGCTTTTCCCGACAGCACCAGCACCCGATCGAAGAGGACGCCTGGACGTCGGCAGCGGCGAGAAACCCTCCTCGGACCTCCAGGAACCTCGAACCTCACTCCAGCCTCTCGCGCTCCTTGCATCGGAGCGCTGACTGGAGAAGTCGGGGGGCCACGGGGGGCTCCGACACCGTCCCCGGGTCATGCTTTTCACCCTTGGGCTGATGAACCCGTTTTCCACCACCACCACCATAAGTTGGAAGGGGGAAAGAGGAGGAGGAGGGCGAGGAAGAGGAGGAGTAGGAGGAGGAGGAGAAGGAGGACCCCCTCCCCCTCCAACTTATGGTGGTGGTGGTGGAAAACAGGCCCATCATTGGGCTGTTTCTCGACGGTGCCGGTGCGAGGGGGCGGCCTCCAGAGGCCGAACGCGGGTTGATCAAGCGGCCATCACGAGTCTCCTGCGACGCCTGGAGCTGAAGGCTCCTCCTCGGAATCGCCCCCCAGACCTGCCCCAGGGCGCGACTCGGCAGAATTTCCAGCAGAAGCCGCGGCCACTAGAAGCCCCACGGCGCCTCAGAGAGTTAAGACAACCATATCAGAAGTCCAAATCCGGGATGCTCGGCGAGAAACCTCAATCCTCGATGCTAGAAAATACGGCCGTAGCTTCGAGAACCCCCCCCTGGAGACCCGAAAAATGATGAAGTCGGAGGTTGGGGGGTGAGTTCGAAATGAAACAGAGACCCCCCAACCGGGAAGTCGGTTTCGGTGTCGTCTTCGTGTCCTGCATGCGGGCGAGACGAAGCTGCGCGGGCGGGCAAGAGGAATGAACCCGCCGTGGCCAGGGCGACACTGAGCTAAATGGCTCTACGCCCCCTGGTTGGCCGGCAGTGGCTCGGGGGTGTCCCACTGGTGTCCCGTGGTGTCCCATGGTGTCCCGTGGTGCCCCGTGGCGCGGTGTCCCGTGGTGTCCCGTGGTGTGCCGTGAGGTCGACTGCGATATCGATAGTGAGATTGATGATGAGATCGGTAGACATATCGATAGTGAGATCGATCGGGAGATCGACTGTGGTATCGAAGGATCGTGTGATCGATTGGTAGAGGGAAGTCGATATACGATATACGATATACCATATACCATATACGATATACGATATACGAATATATATATATATATATATATATATATATATATATATATATGTCTATGCACATGTGTGTATATTTACAGATCGATAGTGAGACCGATAGGTAGATCGAGCGTGATATCGATAGATCGATGGTCAAACAGGTGCTCCGTGGTGCCCAACTGTCACCACCCACCAAACCACCCCAACCCAACCCGAATGCCTCAATTTGCCTTCCATTTCCAGTGAGGGGGGATCGGGGAACATCGAAAAAACACATATGGAGCCCATACCCCCCCCCAACCCGAAATTCGGGTCTTCGGGTTGGGTTGAGGTGGTCTGGTAGGTAGTCAAGCTGGTTTCCACCGAATCCGACCCGACCCCAATCGCACACTGAAAGCTGACCCCCCCCCACAACCTTCTTACCGCCCGAAGGATAATTGCATAGGTAGCGGAGGAACATGCAGAACCAACTGGTAAACGCGACATGAGATCATGCCAGTATTTGTCCGAGGGCTACGGCTCTACTCGTCCTGCCCAACTGGGCGCCGCGGCTCTACTTGCAGCGGAGCCCGATGGACGCTCGCTCGCTCGCTTCCCCCCGCCAGCCTCTCCCCTTGGCAGGGAGCTCTGGCTGGAGAACCAGCTCCACCGGCACCGCGAGGCCACCTCCGCGCCCTGGGGTGCGCTGCTGCAGGATAGGGGGCTCGGTCGCCGCCATTGCCGCCGCCGACGTGGTCGCCGCAGTTGTTCCCATGCCCCTTTGCGTCGTGAGAACTGCGCGGCGATAGGTTTTGGCTTCTCTTTATCGGTGCTCTTTTTGTCCATCGTTTTTTGTACCAGGCTCCGCCTCTGGGGGCCCTCCCCCGGACCCGGGGCCGTCAAGGCACCACTCGGGATGGACAGCCGGGTTCGGGGCAATGGGTCGAGACCTCTGGGGGGCCGACGTTGCGCGAACAATGTCATGGCGTCGGGGGTCGGAGTTTACAGGCCTCCGTCGTCCTGGGGAGATCAGTCCAGGCCTCCCAGATGGGATCCGAGTAGATGGGGTCGGAGGATCGCGCCGCATCGCCGAGGCATCGACGATGCGGCTCGATGTGGAGACCGTGTTTCCCAACGGCGACGTCGCCGATGCATCGTATACATCGGCGATGCATTTGCGATGCGGCGTGATCCTTCGACCCCGTCTTCTCGGACCCCATCTAGGAGGCCTCAGATCAGGGCGGAGGCTGCCCGCGAGTCTGCGGCTCCCGGCCAGGGGTCCGGGTCCGGACCTCGAGGCCGTCGGGAAGCGGCGTGCGGCAAGGCACTTGTCTTCGGGAGGGGGTCGGAAGAGTTCGGGGGCCCGCGGTCTGAAGAAACATTGCGTTCAACGTCGGAGGTCCAGGTCTACGTCGTCGTTATCGTCGTCGTCGTCGTCGTCGTCGTCGTCGTCGTCCGTCCTCGTCGTCGTCGTCGTCGTGGTCGTCATGGTGGTCGTCATGGTGGTCGTCGTCGTCGTCGTCGTGGTCGTGGTCGTGGTCGTTGTGGTGGTGGGGGTGGTCGGTGTCGTCGTTGTCGTCATGGTCGTCGTCATTGGCAGTCGTCGTGCTCGCCGTTATCGTTGCTGCTGTCGTCGTGGTGGTCGTTGTCGTCGCCGTCGACGTTCGACATCCGAGGTTCGAGGACCAGGCGTTGTCAAACGGGCACCAGCAGGAATGTCCGGCAGCCGGTTCACACCACATCGAAGTGTTGCGGCCGTCGTTGCGAGGCGAGCTTGCAGGTCTCGGCCAGCTCTCGGGGCCCCGCAGGGGGCCCCGGGCCCTGGCGCTCCCTGTCCCCGCCTCTCCAAACAGCGCCGACGTCGAGGACGTGTGCCCGTGCGTGGTTTTCACCCTTGGCGCCGCCAGGAGGCGCCTCGTCTCCACTCATCGAGTACAAAAGAGCCCCTAACCTGAAATCGGGCGTGTCCCTCTACAGGAGGAATGTCCAAGCATAGTCAAAACATGGTCTGGGGACAACGCTTCTACTTTTTTTGTTGGGGCTATGTTTGAATATGTTTGGATTTTGTTTCATTGTAGAGGCCTCCCGCTGGTGCCGCCGATCTGGGACGTTCCCGCTGTCAGAAGGACGCTTCCGCCCCAGCGCGCCTGTTCAAACGTAAGTGGTTTGGAAACAGCTCGGAGGCATTGCGTGGGCTTCTTGACGGGCCTCTACGACGCATTTTCGAGGCCTGCTGGGGGGGCGTCTTGGAGGTGATTGTTGAGCCTCTTGGGGGCCTTTTGGGCTTCCTGGGGGGGATGCAGGATGCATCCTGGAGGCCTCCTGGGGGTGTGTAGGAGGTAATGCTTAAGCCTTCGGGAGCGCTTTTGGGCGTCTTTGGGGGGCTTCTTGAGGGCCACTTGGGGCCTCTCGGAGTTTCTTGGGGACTCTAGGGCAATTTTGGTGCCTCCTGGGCGCCTCTTGGGCCGACTTGGGGCCTTCTGGGGCCGTCATGGAGCCCTCTTTGGCGCTTCTTGGGCCCGTCCTGGGGCCCGCTTGGGCTGTCTTGGGGGCCCCCCGGGCCGTCTTGGGTCCTTCTTGGGCCGACTTGGGGCCCTCTTGAGAGCCTCTGGGCCTGTTTTGGGGGTCGCTTGGGCTGGTTGGACACTGCGAAGGCCGAAGAAGCGAAACGGCAAACATGCACGTTTTCCAAAAAGGGAATGGGACAGGTTTTCCGTCTTTGGGCACTCTTAGGACCTGAGGTGTCGGGAGGGTACGTTGGAGGCTCCTGGAGCCGTCTGAGGAACATATTGAATGTCCTGGAGCGATGTTTCGGCCACTCAGGGCCCTCTGGGGCCGTCTGGGCAGCCGCTGGGTTTTTTATGAGCCCGCGTTCGAGCTCTCCTGGGCGAGGGGCCGACCCGGAGTGAGCTGGAGCTCCGATTTTGCCACCACAATTGACTCGGACGCCCCCCCTCCTACCCTGGCAGAGCCCCCCCGCCCCCCCCCCCCAGCAGAGCTGAAGCTCAAGAACTGAGGCTCAGGCTAATCTGAGTGTCTTTGAAACTCACACGCTGGATCGGCGGATTTTTCGTCCAAAATCCGCCTGTAGGAGGACACGCCCGATCTAACCCTAAATCCAATAACACGATGAAGATGTGGTCTCACTTAAGTCCCCTCCCAAAGGGTTAGTGGTCCTTTTATTGCTAATCATCCACGGCGTAATGCCCCCTCCAAGTTCTGGTCAGAGCATCTCCCAGGAACCGCTTGGGCCGATGCCCACCCACGCCCACAGGGCACCTGCTTCCTGTCTATTCTTCCTAGAACACCTTGACTAACTAAGGTGGCGGGGGGACGTTGACCAGAGGGATGGGGGGGATTGGGTCTCACATCATTACGTCCTTTCGCGCTCTACCATGACTGTCTGGCTTACCGTGTTGGTGTGACACACCACTGGGAAACGTAAGAAAAACACCAGCAGGCGAGCCGTTTTACCTTTGGTCGTTCTTGCACGCGTCATCCGACCTCTCCCATTCAATGTGACCCCCTCCGTAAGGCATCTTTTATCACGGTGTGATGTTCAGGTATTGTTTGGGTGTTCTTTTCCCTATTCCCTATGGCTTCCTGCTTCTTTACTCTGCGCCCGCATGGGCACCTTATCTATTACCACTTCTTGTTGCATCTCCTACGTCCGCACTGGGAGCAGCCTTCATTTGTTATCACTGGCTCAAGTCGGCGTTGTCCACACATGGTCCATACATCCACATTGGTACTCGTCCGTTGTGGCTTGCTTGCGCAACAAGGTTGATCCGCTTCATCACATTGTACAGCTTGATCCTATCAATTCTCCAGACAGAAAATCTTATACCTTCCATCCGTAATATCAATTCACCAGATAGAAAGACCCACCGTCCCCCAATCCAGTAGTAAAGACGGGTAGCTGGGTGAGAAGTCGGTAGGGCCGAGGCTATGCACGGGGGCCGTAGCTTTCCCGCGCATCGCCCCCCGTCGCTGTCACGGTGGCCGAAGCCACTGGAGATACTCGACACACCCAGCCGTACAATAAACCATCCAACCAGTCAGTACGTCTACAGCCGACTCATGGAATGCAAGCGCAGTCGTCCCCGTTGGATCGATTGGCCAGTCCCTGAGGCCCCGTAGGGCATTCCAGAGGAGTGGCGTCCAGTATGTAGTAGGTCGAGACGGGCTGGCGCATCAGAAGAACGTACCCACCAGTTTCATCGAAGTCGTCTCTGAGGTCGGCAGCGTCCACCACACTCAGCATTGAGAAGGTATCCTCCAGCATCCAGCCGAAGAACAGGTCAGGGAGGTGGTCGGCGCACCCCACGGAAGGCAAGCACAGACGTCCACACTGGATCATTTGGCCAGTCCTTGGAGCCCCGAAGGGCATTCTGCGGGAGTGGCTGCGGATGCAGTAGCTGGTGCATCTTGAAGAAAATACCCACCAGCACTGAGTTCCAGCAGAACCTCTACCCCCCACCCCACGCGCTGGTATCCCCCGCCTACCGCGAAAGGGGTGCCCAGGGGGTGGGAACGGCAGAGTGGCGACTTGAACCAGGCATGCTTGGATTTTGTACAGTATAGTGTGAGGAAACCTTCCACTGCAGATGGCGGCCGTGATCTGATACCAAGTGGTCTTGTTGGCTTGACATGGGCACTTCGTGCAGGCAAGCTCCAGGTTCGGGTGCGTCGGTCTGAAAGGATGTAGGACGTGACATCGATTGTCTGGGATCTCGATTCGCTTGTTGTGCTCCACGATCAGGGTGTTGTAGTCGTCTGTGGTCCTCTTGGCTCCAACGCGATGTGTGCCAGTCGGCTCCCCAGGTGTACATAGTAGCCTTGGCCATTGGCTGGAGCGCTGAATACCCTCCATCCTCTGTTTGCAGGTGGGGCAGAACAAATGAGGTGCTTGGTCTCTTCTAGCTCCAGTAAGCGGGCCCAGCATATGATAACCTTGCTGTCGAGCTTCTCTGTTATGACGGAGGCGGTTCTGTTCGTCGATGAGGGCACGGCCTATCAAGCCTTCGAACTCACGCGTCTCTTCAGGAGTCCACTCGATGACATTGCGCAGCTTCTGGACATATACAACTTACTTGGTGTGTGTGTGTGCCTTTCTCCGCCAGGCCAGCCACTGATTCCATTGCTCGTCTCGGCAGGTCACTATCTCTAATTGACTTGGTAATATCTTCCTTGAGTGGTGACACTGTCCACATCGGCTTCGACGGCGAACACCAATCAGAAACAATGTCGAGACTACCCTTTCGGTCAGTGGTGGCCAAGGCCAGGGCATACAGGACTCGCATGGTGTGGTTGTGCGCCGCAAACGTGGACCTGCATTTGCAGCCAGGCGCGAGCCTTAGCCCCAGCGGGGTGAGGGCGCTGAGCTCCATGTAGGTAGGTCGAGGTGCCAGATCACACTTGCATAGCTTTGCCATCCGTGCAGCCACCGTGGCAACGTAGCGTGCCAGTCTGAATATCTTCGCGTCACTCGCGCTCTCCTGGGGTGTCACCAAGGGGAGGCCAGTAGCTATGGTAAAGTCGATTGCCAATTCTACCCACGTGACGGACAGAGGAGCTCGAACAGTATCATCTGCTTCCCAGTGTAGCTGTGCGAAGTACCACGCCACCGCTGGGAAACGCGTCTGTTGGTAGTACCACTTTGCCATTGGAGTTGATTGGGGCAAGTTCGGGGCGAACTTCCAGTCGGTGAGGTTGGGCGTGATGGGGTCCCAGTGATATCCAGGGAAAGCTTGCTTGGTCGGGTTGGTAGTTGCTTGATCTAGGGCAAGCTCGCTGTTGGAGCTGCTGCTCGGTCTCGGACGACTCGAAGGCGTAGCAGTCGTAGTGCTTGTCGCTGGTTAGGTTGCAGTCGGCGTAGTCACTGGTGATGCCCTCGTCTTCTTGCCGTGCAAGCGTCGGGGGGTGCCTGGCGAAGGCGGTGGAAGATGCGCAGGTGGTGGGCTCGGCTGGTCATGGTCAGACTCGTCCATGCCTAGGTGCGCCCATGGGTCTTCTTCTTCGTCTTCCCCAGGTAGGTCAGGACGATTGCCATCAAGTTCTGCTTGTTCCATGGCACGAGCTTGATCGCACCTGGCGTTGTGTGTGTGTGTGTGTCGCGACCCATCTCCGTCAGTGCCTTGGCACGGCTCTCGAGGATGACCGTGGCGGTGTGTTGGAGCAGGTAGCACAATTGCTGACCTCGTAAGTGTCGTTGCCGCAGTGTTGCTGGGGGGGCGTGTGAACGTGCAGCTCGGGCTGCACCTTTGTCCGCAGCCTGGTTGGGCTCCCGCGGCGTGCGCTCTTCGGCGGGGACGTCCCGTTTACTGCGATGTGCTTTTTAGCTTCAGTACACGAAGCTGGTCTCGGCCTTGAGCTTCCAATCCCGTCTCAGTTGCTTCCCAAAGATCGACGTGCTGCTTGGTGGTCAGGGTCTCGCCGCGGAGCAGGGCCGTGCAATTCCGCACGCAGTATGCACTGTCGGTCAGGTAGGTTTGGGGGCACCACGACCACGCGACGAAGTGCCTCAATGCTGATACTTCGGCACGTTGAGCGCCTTGGGCCACTCCTTTGAGCGGCACCTCGATGTTGCAAGGGTGTCCGTTGCCATAATGAAGAGTGTAACCAGATCTACGAACCCGAAGGTCCGATGCTTGCCCAGGGCAGGAGCCATCTCCTGCGACCACAACATATCCATCGATCTTGATCAGCACCGTGTCCTCGTCATCTCCCGCCTCGTAGTTCTCGTCGCCGTGATGGGGCGGAGGTTGGAGCGGCAGCTCGTCAGGTAAGAGTTGGCAGGCAAACTCATCATATGCTGGTCTGTCGGGCATATGTCCGCAGCACAGTAGACACGTGGGCAGGGCGTGGAGCTCCTCCCGCGTGTAGCTGGACAGTATCGCTGATCTCTGAGATCCCCACTTCGGGCAGTCCAAAAGGATGTGCGGCATCGTCTCGTCGGGGTCGACACAGAAGGGGCACCTCTTGTGGCTGGCTTTCTTGGTGATGTGGTGCAGGCGATGCCCCGTGTTAGTCGCTCCTTGAAGGTCGGCTCTGAGGAACGGCACCTGCTTAGTAGTAAGTTGTGGTA
Organism: Prorocentrum cordatum; assembly: GCA_963575745.1. Lineage (NCBI taxonomy): Eukaryota > Dinophyceae > Prorocentrales > Prorocentraceae > Prorocentrum > Prorocentrum cordatum. Next base: position 531,157 of record CAUYUJ010020259.1, read on the forward strand.
CTGGAATGTCGGAGGCTCCGAGGAGGAGAGGTGGTTGGTCTTTGGGTTCATCGTCCACGTCCTCGTCGTCGGGCTTCGTACTCCTCTCGGCCTTCCTCAGCAGGGCGGTGGTGACGTGATAAGTCAAACCCATGTTCCCAGTGGTACCTCCTTTCGTGTCTTTTCGTTCCAGGAGCTGAGGGTCTCGTCGCCAGACAAATCGCCTCAGATCTTCTCGCAGCGTGTGAAGCCACAAGCCCTGCGGGTGTTTCGTAAGGTAAATATGCTGGCCAGTCGCCCCCTGGAATTATTCAAAGGTAGGCCATTCCCAGTTTAGATCTTGCAGCACAGCGCGAAGTCGGTTGATGGGGCCAGTGTTGCTGTCCTTGACAGTAGTAGTGACTCTGTTGTGCAGGATGTCCCAACATTTGTTTTGCTCGTGGAAGTAATCGAGGTCCATTCGGACTCTTGAAAAGTCTGCGCGCGATAATCAACGGTTGAGCCGTAGCGATCTGCAGTGGATCGATCAAGTGGCCTCGCATGACTAGCGTGAGCGTGATCGCCGGTGATCTGAAAGCACGGCCCCTGTGCCACAGGGACTTGATGACCGCCGACCTGAAATTCAGGTGGTTGTGCTTCGGGAGGCGTCGAAACTCAAGGCCAGGAGCAAGTCGAGGTAGAGCTGCCTTCGCGCGCAAACGTTGTTTGCCTTGGAGTCCAAACGGTGCACCGCCTGTGCGCTGTGTGACACGATAGGCTGCGGTGTAACGCCGTCTCCTATCATCATGCGAGCACATGCCGAAAGTGCATATCTCCCATCCCACCAGGACCAGGTTCCGTACCACTTGGCAGTTCTCGTGTCCCTTGTATGTGAGGGCAGCTTTCAGCACAGTCTCGGTCTTCAAGGGTATCGCGAAATGCTTCGTCTTCGGGATGTTTGTCTGTGTGCCGGCATGCTCGTCGAACTCCAGGGACACGGTGGTCGCCTTAGCCGTTCGCACTGCGTGGTGAGGCCCTTCTGCACGAAAATTGCCGTCATCAATGAAGTAGGTAACCTTCATCTCTGCTTCCTTCTCAAGGGCGTGGCTCCATACAGACATCAGCGCAAGCGCCTGCTGGAGGGACCAGGGGTCCCCTTGGACAAAGCCGTTGCTGCGCTTCTTCTCAGGGCCGACTGCAGGGGAAACTTTTCAGCGAGCTCGGAGATCCTGGTAGAAGACCTCGGAGGCGTGCAATACACCCGCAGGACAACCGAAGGCCTTCATAAGTCGATTTCGGAAACTGGAACATATACGTTACCAGTGGCGGGCTGTTGTTCAGTCCCAGAACTTTGTGAGGGTCGGGGACGACGTCGGAGTGGTGTGGTGTATACTATTTTCCCCGCTTTCCCAGGGAAGCAACGGAAAATGTATACACCAGGATCCCGTATACACCAGGATCCGCTTTCTTGTGCCAATTTCAGTGCTGGGCCGTAGAAGACGTCGGTGTGTAGAGTCTGGTCCCTTATTGCGAAGGCCTTACGGCCGGTGCCGCCGACCCTGTTCGCAATGCGCAGCAAGAGGCACGGGCTGTGGGATGGTTTTGGGGAACGGGGAGAAGGACGAGAAGGTGGGGGAGGGAGGTGTCGTATCTGACCCGGGACTTCCCCGGGACTCCCCCGGGACCCCCCCCGGGACCCCCCCTCCCCGGGACGACCCCCGGGACCCGGGACTCCCCCGGGACCCCCCCCCCCCCCTCCCCCCCCCGTCGGGGAAGGGAAAGGGAAGGGGCTTCCCTTCGACTCAATTACGACGTTGCTCAAGGTCGGTACGGGGGGGGGGCGTCGTATCTGACCCGGGACTCCCCCGGGACCCCCCCCGGGACCCCCCCTCCCCCCCCCGTCGGGGAAGGGAAAGGGAAGGGGCTTCCCTTCGACTCAATTACGACGTTGCTCAAGGTCGGTACGGGGGGGGGGCGTCGTATCTGACCCGGGACTCCCCCGGGACCCCCCCCGGGACCCCCCCTCCCCCCCCCGTCGGGGAAGGGAAAGGGAAGGGGCTTCCCTTCGACTCAATTACGACGTTGCTCAAGGTCGGTACGGGGGGGCCGTCGTATCTGACCCGGGACTCCCCCGGGACCCCCCCCGGGACCCCCCCTCCCCCCCCCGTCGGGGAAGGGAAAGGGAAGGGGCTTCCCTTCGAATCAATTACGACGTTGCTGAAGGTCGGTTTGGCTAGCGCGCTTGAGGAGGAGGCCCTGGGAAAGGGCGAGGGGAGCGGGGAGGAGCCCAGGGGAAGAGGGGTACCAGGGAAAGGGAACGACAGAGACGACGATTACAAAGAATGACGGAGATGACGGCTCGAACGGAAAAGCCCCTCACACACGCCGACAGGGTCGGCGGATTTCTGTCTCGATGCCTCACTGCACTGGAAGAATCAACAGCAGAGATGCCCGTACAGTGCCAACGTCAAGACAAGGAGTACAGTCGGCCCGGATTAGTAGGTCGACCCTGCCAGCTCAAGGGTACCCTTGTGTTCTGTGCCTCGCGACACGTGACACGTGCCTTCTTACACTCCTATGGCGATGTGGCCCTCGGAAGGGTCTTGTGTCCTCTCGCGTGTCCTGTCCAATCAAGGCCGACTGCAGTGCCAAGGTCAAGGCAAGGAGCAGGACGAGTATCGTGGTGAGCACGGCCCGCCCCTCCCTCGCCGCCGGCAGCCCGCAGGAGGCCGTCTCCGCCGCCGGCGCGGCGAGGGCGCTGTGCGCCAGCCGCGGGCCCGCGGCGGAGGTGGCAGCGCCTCGCGCCGAAAATCAGGGATGGACAGAACGCCTCCCCAGACGAGCCTGCGGGACGGGGAAAATTACCACAGCCGCTGCTTCTTGTTTGCGCCGCCTTCCAGCCGGCCGAAAAAGAAGCAGTGGTTGTGGTCATTTCCCGGGTGCCGAGCTTAACGAAAATGACCACAACCACTGCTTTGTTTCTGTTGGCTGGAAGGCGGCACCAAAAGAAAAGCAGTGGCTGTGGTCGTTTCCACGTCCCGAAAAGTCGGAAACTGGAACATATACATTACCAGAGGCGGGCTGTTTTTCGGTCCCAGAACTTTGTGAGAGTCGGGGACGACGTCGGGGTGGTGTGGTGTATACATTTTGTTCCCCGCTTTCCCGGGGAAGCAACGCAACACTTATACAGCAAGATCCCGTATACTCCAGGGTCCGCTCTCCAGTGCAGATTCCAATGCAGGGCCGGAACAAGCGTCGGTGTATAGAGTTCGATTCCCTAACAAGAGCGGGCCGAGGAAGCTCGGCACTTTGAGCAGACTTGCAAGCATTTCGGCCTCCTTGGAGCATCCTTTTGGAGGGCTCCGGGGCCACTGGTCTCGTGGCGGTCTTGGGCCTTGATGGGGGAGCAGTGAAGGCTATCTGGCGGGCTCTGACAATGCAGTGGCAGTTTTCGCTCGACCGGTGCAGTCCCTCGTTTCGCGAATCGACGTGCGCCTTGCCCGATACGTGCGGTAGCTTTTGGAATTCGATCGGCCATTCCGCCCGGGTCCACTCGGAAAGGGGTCCAGTGGGCTCGTGGAGTGTCCCTGGCAGTTTTCACCAGAAAGGGCGTTCTGCTAAAGGGGAGTCTGTCCGCTTCCGAGAAAAGGGCGAGCGGTCCCCAGTGGTTCTTCTGGCCAGCGTGTGTGTGTGCGTGGGGCGCTCCTCAAAGGACCCCGCCTTCGAGGATCGACGCGGAGTCGACTCCTCTTCCTTGGCGGAAGGCCGGCGGAAGGCCGGCGGAAGGCAGTGGAACTCAACCGAGGCCGCCTCCGCCGGCAGAAGTCGGGGGAGGAGGAGGAGGAGGAGGCACAGCGTTAGGGGGGGAGGAGGAGGAGGAGGAGGAGGAGGAGGAGGAGGAGGAGGAGGAGGAGGAGGAGGCCGGCGGAAGTCGGCGGAAGTAGAACATGCGTCCCCAAGAGGTGGCAACCTTTTTGGGTGCAGGATGACCTGCCACGTGGGTGGGGGGGGGGGGGGGCTTTTGCTTCGCGCGTCGCGCCTCTGCTTCTGGGCCACGGCGCTGCGGCGCGACACGATATCCACGTCCCTGTCCCCGAACGTCAACGTCCCGAGCCTATCCCAGCCTCCCGCCCCGCGGAGTGGAGCGACACGCTATCCACTTGCAGGGCATCGCATGTCTTGGGGGTTGCCGCCGCGACACACTAAGCAACAATGCCTAACCGCAGGCTTCGAGGTCGAGGTTTTTGGACGTTTGCGTTAGCTGTCGGCGGTTTTCCAGCCTCGGGGTGCTCTCCAGCAGCTGCGCCTCGCCGAGAGGCGCCCAGGGGTGTTCAGAACGTCCCGAAGGGCCGCCGGAGATGCGAGTTATGAGCCGGAAACCGAGACCAGTCAGAGGCAACGTCATGGCGGGATAGGCTCAGGGAGGATCGTTTACTTATCGCCGATAAGGGGCCTTATAGCCCACCCCGCCCAGGAAGTATGCGGATTCGCCATCGGGGGTCTGTTGCCGATCTATCGGCGATGCGTCGCCAGCTCGAGCTCGACGCGCCACCCTGAGCTGATCCCCACATCGCGCTCTCTCTCTCTCTCTCTCTTTTTTTCTCTCTCTCTCTCTCTCTTTCTTTCTTTCTCTCTCTCTCTCTTTCTCGTTCTTCTCGCCGTCACCGCCGCCGCCGTCGCCGGCCGTCGCCACCTGTGTCCGTTGTCGTTGTCGTCGTCGTCGTCGTCGTCGCTGCAACCGCCGTCCCCTGGGATCTAACGGCGTGGGCAACATGTGACTTCGTGGACATCAGGACCGCGGCCCTCGGCCCCATCTTTGCGCGCCTCGAGACGGACAGACCCGTGAGTGCCCCGGGCCCTGACGCCAGACAGAATTGCCCCGCATGGAAACGTGACGATGCCCAGATCTTAGGCTCGTCGCCGCCGTCGCCCGAGTCCCCGGACGTTATGATCTTTTCACGTGGACCCCCGTATGTCTCGATCCTTTCCTCGGGGCCTAGTTTTCACCTTGAGCCGTTTCCTGCCTGTCCCGAGGCCCTGCCAGAGCCCCCCGAGGCAGAAAATAACAAGTTTGGTTTGCGAGGGATCCAGCCTGCGAATCACGCAGGATCTGACCACCTCCTCGTAGGTAGCGCGCCGCGGGAAGGATGGGGCACGGGACATGCGGATGGGGGCCGCGAAACGTGCGACGTATGCGAGCGCTGCCGCTGCAGCCTTCTGCGGATCTCCATGCGGGGCCACGAAAAGTGCGAGGCGTGCCGGAACGGGCAGGGGGACGCATGCGAGCGCCGCCACAGGAGCCTTCGGCGGAGCTCCCTGCGGGGGCACCAAACGTGCGGGGGGGGTGCCGACATGGGCTGGGGGACGCATGCGAGCGCTGCCACAGGAGCCTTCGGCGGAGCTCCCCGTGGGGGCACGAAACGTGTGAGGGGTGTATTCCGAAACAGGGACATGCGGAGGGCAGAAGAAGGGATGACATGCACGGGCGGAGGGAGGAGAGGGGAGGAGAGGAGGAAGGCGACGCGGGGCGCGGAGTCCTCAGAACGCGGCCCCCGACACCGGGGGGGATGGTCGGGAAAAGCTCCCCGTCGTGTTTTTCGTTGGACGACGCGAGGGTGCCGGGGGGCCAGCGTCTTAAGACGCTGGCCCCCGGCACCCGTCGCCGTCGTCCGGGGGAAGCCGCGCGGAACCAACCAAAAACGGGGGGGGGGGGGGGGGCTGCCCTCGGCGCGCGCTTGGGCAGCAGGGGCGCCGCGGCCGGCCACGACGACGTCGGCGCCGTCCACGGCGACGTCGAGCCCACGGTGACGACGGGGCGATGACGATGACGATGACGGTGAGGATGATGATGATGATGATGATGATGATGATGATGATGATGATGATGATGATGATGATGATGATGATGATGATGATGATGATGATGATGATGATGATGATGATGATGATGATGATGATGATGATGATGATGATGATGATGATGATGATGATGATGCTGATGATGATCGTCATCCTCATCGCCATCCTCATCCTCATCCTCATCGGCATCGGCATAGTCATCGTCATCGTCATCGGTCCGACCAGGATCTCGAGGCGGATCCGGCCGCGGCGACCAGGGCGCCCCCCGGGAGGCCCATGGAAGGCTCCGAAGAACGGGCAGAGGCCTGGGGGGCTGGAGCCCCAGCCCTGGAGCCCTCCTGCCACGAGAGCACCCCGCCCCCGCTGGCAGCCGCGAACATCGCTGCCGCCTTCGAGGGCTGCGGCTCCGAGGGGAGGAGGCTGAGCGTCTCCGCCAGCGCCAGGCTCGGGCACCTCCGCTGTAGCATCGTCCCCTTCGGAGGGAGCCAGCAGTCCGGGCCGCTTCCGGCGTCGCCGGCCAGCTCGTCCGGCTGCGTCGCCGCCAGGCAGGCGGGCTGCCACGGCGAGAGGGCGGCGACGTCTTCGAAGCCCGAGGTCCCCCGACCCCCGAGGGTCCTCCAGTGCTCGGACGGGGCCAGGACGAGGATCGATCCGGAGCGCTCTCGCGAGCGTGCCGGAGCGCTCTGAGAAGGCCGCGGCGCCCGAGACGTCCCCCAGAGCCGCCGGATCTCAGAGATTCGGGGTTCATCCCGACCTGGATCCATCCTCGTCCCGGCTTGGTCTGAGTCAGGAGGGTAATTAAGAAACGCACAGACACGATTCATCGTCGACTCCCAGGAAAATATACGAAACTATGGGAAGTGGGGGGGAAGACAAACGCCCAGAAAAAAGATGGGAACCCGGGGGGAATCCCGTTAGTTGTGTGTGTGTGTGTGTGTTTCTTTGCGTGTCCTTCTGGGCCCCTTGGCTGGAAGCCGATGGAAAAGGGAAAAAAGCATCTTCTCCTCCCTCCTCCTCCCTCCTCCTCCCTCCTCCTCCCTCCTCCCTCCTCCTCCTCCTCCTCCTCCTCCCTCCTCCTCCTCCTCCTCCTCCTCCTCCTCCTCCTCCTCCTCCTCGAGGCCCCCGGCCCTCGAGGGCGTGCCCCGCCCGGGCCGCGGCCGGCCAGGCGCCGGGGGGCGCCCTCCGCGCCGGGGCCCACGGGCCCTCCGCGCGCCCACGGGGGCCCTCCGGTGTGGCTTCCGGGCGCGCGGGCGGCCCGGGGCGGGCTCGGCTCGCCAGGAGGAGCCGGCTCCACGTCGGAGGAGGAGGAGGAGGAGGAGGAGGAGGAGGAGGAGGGGGGTAGGGGGAGGGGGGAAGGCTTCTTAGAAGCACCCCTGCTTCTGCGAAGTCGCGGGCCTTCTCTGTAGACGTAAGGCCGAGGCCTTCTAAGAAGCAGGGTGCTTCTAAGAAGCCTTCCCCCCTCCCCTTGCGCGCCGCCAAGTCAGAGTGGCTTTACTCGCCGAGCGCGCTCCTCTGCTCGCAAGGGTGCCTGCCCGCAAGCGTCCGACGAGAGATGTTTGTCTCGACGTCATGGATCGTGAGCCCCTCGCGGCTCTGCTCGCCGAGCGCGTTCCTCTGCTCGTAAGGGTGCCTGCCCGCAAGCGTCCGACGAGAGAGATGTTTGTCTCGACGTAGTGGATCGAGAACCCCTCGCGGCGGGTCCAGGCCGGTTGCGAGCAGTCACTCTGCGAGTCGTGGAACGCGCTTGTATACGTTCGTCGGAGTGACCTCCTGTGCCGGCACAGGGGTTTCCCAAGACGAATGCGATGCCACAGCAGCCGCTAAGGCGCTCCGGCTCGGCCTCCCCGCGGCCCCCGAACGTCGCGCACCGGAGGTCGCTCTTGCCCAAGGTCACTCTGGCGTGTAAGAGGAGGAGTGTGAGGAGGGGTGATGGTGGTAGGAGCGGGAGGAGGAGGAGCGTGAGGAGGGGGAGGAGGAGGAGGAGGAGGAGGAGGAGGAGGAGGAGGAGGAGGAGGAGGAGGAGGAGGAGGAGGAGGAAGAGGAGGAGGAGGAGGAGGAGGAGCAGTCAAGCAGTGGCGAAGCGTCCTGGCTCGCCCATGGGCCCACCAAGGAATGTTCTGAGAACCTTACGTGGTTTGCACGTTGTGCTCTTAGGACATTTTTGGCTGGGACAGTCGTTTTTTCTGCTATTCGAACCCTCTCTTTTTCTCAATAGCTTCTCGTAGTTGGCCTGGGCCTACAGGAATGTCGGGACGGTCGGTCCCTGACCATCACGAGAAGGGGGGGAGGAATGAGATACGGTCGGACCGAGTCGTAAGAATTAGGTCGGTTCGGGGAGTGTGTCCTAATGTTGTTCGTGCTTGCTGGATGCTCATGTGCATCCTGGGGTAGGGTACCCTCAAATGCTCTTCAGTTTGGCCAGCGGAGGGTCTCATTTTCTTGAACCGACTACACTTAGGAGTGACCTTTCGGTGGAGTGACCTTCGGTGCGGGCCAATTCGGGTCCCCCGATCGCCGAACGCGATGCGATAGTGGCATCTTGCGCGCTTGTGTCTGGTCCCCCCGCGGCCCCCCAACAGCCGCGCACCAACGGTCACTCGTACCCAGGGAGGAGGCGGAGGAGGAGGAGGAGGAGGAGGAGGAGGAGGAGGAGGAGGAGGAGGAGGAGGGGGAGGAAGGGTCACACTTGCGTGTAGCCGACGGTCGGATGTTCTTCTTCTTCTTCTTCTTCTGCCCCCGGTTCGCCCGCGGCCGCTCCGATAGGGCGCGACGCGGCGCCCGCGCCTGCGGGTGGGCCGCCGCCGCTCCCCCAGCCCGAGCGCGGCGGCGCGGGCGCGCGGCGCCATGCCGGCGCCGCGGCTGGCGGGCGCCGTCGCGGCGGTGTCGGGAGCCCCGGGGGCGGCGGCGGCGGACGGCGGCGGCGGCGGAGGGCGGCGGTGGCCGCAATGGCCATCCCCTCTCCCCTCCCTCTCCTCCTCCTCCTCCTCCTCCTCCTTTTCCTTTTCCTCTCCTCCTCCTCCTCCTCCTCCTCCTCCTCCTCCTCCTCCCTCCTCCTCCTCCTCCTCCTCCTCCTCCTCCTCCTCCTCCTCCTCCTCCTCTCTTTCAAAAACGCCATAAACATAACTTTTGGCGCTCCGCGCGGATTCTTGGATGCACGCTGTGCCCTCCCGGCGGCGCCTCCGGCGCCGCCCCTGGCGCGCTCCGCGCGCCAGGCAGGGGGGTCCAGCGCAGATCCAAGAAATCCGCGCCCAGCGCTAAACGTTTATGTTTATGCCGCATGCCTTTGCTTCTTCTTCTATTCTCTCCTCCTTTTCCTCCTCCGTAGCCATCTTGGGCTCAAGGCAGGCAGGCCTGCATAGGCCGCCCCCCTCCGCCCTCCGCCCCCCTCGCTCTCCGTCTCACCCGTCTCTCGCGTTGCATGGGATGGCTGGGCCGGCCTTGCAGCTTCATGGCGCCGCCCAACAGTCGCTGTGCACGGCGCTGGGCCAACATCACGAAGGCCTCTCTGAGGCGGCACGGCTTGCTCGACGTTGCAAGCGCATCTCGGCAGGTTTTGCACGGCAGGTGTAACATCGGCATTGCCTTCAACATCCTGCGGCACCTCACGGCCCCGAAGGCTCAGTTGAGCCTCTCTGGACTTCTTGCTGAGCTTGGGGGCGATGCATCATCTATGGACGAAGATATCCTAGATTTTCTTTATAGGCAGGAGGATGGGCGTGGTGGTATTCAGGAAGGAATTGTGACATGTGTCTCGCAACCACATCTTGAGCGTCAGCCTGACGATGACGCTGCAGCCTCCGCGAAGCTCTATGCGCACAACAGCAACGCCAGGACCTGGTAAGTGACAATGCTGACTTCTCGCCCAGCTCCGAAGTACTGCAACAACGCAGGTTTCAGTGAGCGACACGGTGTCTGGCACGTCCAGTTTCGATTCCCAAGGTGAGCTCAAACGGAAGATGGAGCTGCTCGAGGAGAATATGGGGGACTGTTGCGCTCGGGTTCCCTCTCTTGACTTGGTTGCCAGGGTCGTTGTGACGAGTGTGAAGGAGATCGCCCCCGAGATCATCATCTCGTCTGTTTCGTCACCTGCGCCTGTGACAGCGGCCAATGCGATTGAGCCGCGCCTCGAGTCCTTGAGCGACAGCCTTGACTTGATGGTGATGCCTGTCGGTGATCATATCTCCTCCCTGCGCAGGGCCATTTGTGAGGGCGAGGAGGAAACTGAGGCGATGGACACAGCGAGCGGAGCACACGGAAGGAGCTCATGGGGCTCACCGAGTCGTTGGAGGTACGGATGGCGAAGTTATTCCAGTTGCAGCGTGGATAGTTCTGAGGAGCTGTTCGGCACTGCCCTCGCCTGGCCCGGGAGGGTGTCCACCGCAGGTGGTACTTTGCCTGTTATGGTCGGAGGCGTTGTCGTTCTCAGTGCCATTTCCAACATCCTGAGGGGCGCGATGTTTTGGCCTGCGGCACTGCGGGCCCCGAGCGTGGCAAACGCACGTTCGCAGCCATGAGTCGTCCTTGTGGAAGCTGCGATTGTCCCACTCGCATCGAACCGAGAGCGACACCGAACAACTGCCAGAAGTTTGAAGACATTGCCTTGTCGGCTGGGTGGGCAGAAAACCAAGAAGTTCGGGGCGATGGAGACCCTCCTGAGTCCCCTGTCGATTGAGGTGGCCATCTCGAACCCTGATGCGGAACACGTCTTAACTGTTCCCTTCTTCGTGTGTTGCTTCTTCAGCGAGGAAATTATCGAAGGGGGTTCCGCCAACTCTCACTCCTCGCTCTGCGGGGTGCGGGAGTCTCCAGTGATAGAACACACACGTCTTTGGCCACGCTCCACCTCATCCTCCTCCTCGTCCTCCTCTTCTTTTTCCTCCTCCTCATCCTAGTCCGCCTCCTCCTCCTCCTTCTCCTGATTAGCTGTCCCCTTCTCTTCCTCTTCCTCTTCCTCCTCCTCCTCCTCGTCCTTGTCCTCCTCCTCCTTCTCCTCCTCCTCCTCCTTCGGGGATCGATGGTCGAGGATGCAGCTCGGCTGGCCGACGCCCTCGCGGAGATGTCAGGAGCCTTGGGTGCGGCGGCGGCGGATGGCGTCGAGTCGTGAAAACTGCGTCGGCAGAAGCCTTTGGAGCTCCATGTGTATTTCTTGGATCTGCGCTGCCCCTGCAGCCTTCAGGTCAGGAGCCTTGGGAGTGGCGGCGGCGGATGGCGGCGGTGGCTACTTCGGATCCGCCGTACTTTGGGTGATCCGCCTTGCGTCGGAAATGCAGCCCAACGATGCGAACAAGCAATGCGGACGCTTCCGCCTCAGAAATGGCGAACAAGCGGGCGGTTAGTTTCGCAGGAGTATGGCATAAGCAGCGACGGCAAAGTGGAGCGGAGGTTCACATCAAGGGAGCCTGAAAAGTGGGACGGACAATGCACTGCGGATCCGAAGTCAGGGACAGCTCTGCGACCGATGACGAACCCCAGCCCATCGGGTCCACCCTCCTCGGCCCATCCTTGGCCGCTTTCGCTGGAGGGGGCCGGAGGAGCCCTGGGGTGGCGGCGGCGACGTCTGGGACGACGACGGCGGCGGCGTCGTCTCGGGGAACGGAACATGACAATGACATGATGTTCGCCGCCACCAGAGCAGTGAGTATTCTTCGGGATAGGTTCGCGCGTCGGGATCTCAAGAATCCACAGCTGGACCGAGGTATAAGATCGAGGTCGGTGCGGGTAGGGTACCCTAATTTTCTTCGTGGTTGTTGGATGTTTTTGTGCATCCTTGTGGGGTACACTTGCACGTTCTGTGTGTTTACGAGAAACGGCGGGGTCGTCTCGGGGACAGGAGCCTGGAATTGAACTTAGGTCCGCCAGTACAGTGAGTATACTTCGGGGTAGGTTCGCGCTTGAAAGGAGTTCAAGAATCGACCTTCGGACGGAAGGATCAGATCGAGGTCTGTGCGGGGATGAGACCCTAGTGTTTAGATGTTGTTGTTCATCCTTGGAGGGGGGTGCCCTTGCACGTTCTGTGTGTTTACAACGGCGTCGTCGTCGTCTCTGGGACAGGAGCATGACCATGACATGATGTCGGCCAGTACAGTGAGTATTATTTCGGGTAGGTTCGCGTTCGTCAGGGGCTCAAGAATATACAGTCGGACCTAGCTATCAGATCGAGGTCGGCGAGGGGAGGAGACCCCAATGTTCTTCGTACCTGTTGGGTCGTGCATCCTGGGGGAGCGTACCCTTGCATGTTCTGTGTGTTTTAGCCGGCGGCGGAGGGATGCTCCTCTCGCCTGGGTCCGACTGCATGGGCCGGATGCTGGGACGGCCTCGGGCGGGCGCCGTGAGCGGGCGCCGCCGCGAGAGGCGGTGGAGGCCTGAGCCCCAGGATCCTGCGGCGCGCGAGACTGGGGCGAGGCCCTCCTCCCTCCCCGCTCCCCCGGTCCAGGGCGACGGGGGCGGATCTTGCGCGCAGAGAGGAGGCGACCTCAGAGGGCAGGATTGAGAGGAGGCAGCGGCGACGAGGTCTCGGAGAAACCAGCAGAGCCCCGCGCAGGGCAGTCACCAAGCACACGAGCCTTCGCCCCCCCCCCCCCCCCCCCCACCGGAGGGGGCGGACGCCGTGGAGAAGCCGAGGTAGGAGAGGAGGGAAGTTCCTCCTCCTCCTCCTCCTCCTCCTCCTCCTCCTCCTCCTCCTCCTCGTCTTCGAGGTTCTTGTGCGATCCCTGGAGCTTCTTCGGGCGCGGGAGCGTCCTCCATGGGCTGCGCCGCGTCGAGAGACACCCCTGGGGGGGTAGCTCTCGAGTCGCTGCGGGCTGGGAGGAGGAGCGAGGTTGGCGGCGGGGAACGAGGCAGCGGAGCTGGCTGCGGCAGAGGGGGAGGCTGCGGTCTGAGCTCTTGTGAGGCCGCAGTCTCAAAGCCTCTTTCCTCGGTCCTCGAGGATCGAGGTCTTGAGGCGACGACTGCGACGGACGGTGACCGACACGCCGACCACAGGGATCTCAGCATCTCGACCCCTTCCCCTGGGCCGGCTTTTCACCCAGAGTCAATCTTGCTGGTCTTGGGGCCGGGTAGCGGCGGATCTGAAACGTCGGCGCCTCTCGCGCCCTTCGGTAGCAGCCAGTGCAGCTGCGACGGCGGCGGTGACGGCGACGAGGACGGCGGCGGCGGCGCCAAGGAGGACGGCGACCACGACGACCACCCATACACTCGACGTCTTTTTTATGGTGATAGTGCGGATCTTTTCCCGGGACCGGCCGCACTCCGGAAGCGGTCTTTGGAAGCCGAAACTAGCCCCAAACCTTCCGCTGAGGTTTGATCACTGCACCCGGGGGTCTGGTGCGGCGACGGCGGCGGGAGCGACGACGACGACCACGACCACAACCGCGATCGCGACAACGCCTGCGCCGCCGAGGGTCGCCGAGGGCGACGGCGACGGCGAAATCAACCGAAGGCAGCGGAAGGCTGCCGACGGCGATGGCGTGACGGGATGGCCTTCTACGACGCCGAACGCTTGCGATTGCGACGACGTCGGTGCCGTGGACCCGGCCGCCGCAGCGCCTCCTCCTCGTCGTAATGGTTCTTCCATCCTCCTCCTCCTCCTCCTCCTCCTTCTCCTCCCTTTCCTCTTCCCTTTCCTCCTTCTCCTCCTCCTCCTCCCTTTCCTCCTCCCTCCTCCTCCTCCTCCTCCTCCTCCTCCTCCTCCTCCTCCTCCTCCTCCTCCCTCTCCTCCTCCTCCTTCTCCTCCTCCTCCTCCTCCCACTGCTCCTCCTGCTCGTCCTACAGCGGCGGTGGCTGCGGCGGCGGCGCCCTCCGCGCAGTAGTCAATGCAGCAGCGGGCCGCGCCCCGGCCGCCGCGCGCGGCCTTCGCGGCAGTACCACACTGGGCGCCGGTGCCGCGCCGCAGGAGACCGCGGGGCGCGGCCGCCGCGTGCTCTCGTCGTCGCCATCGGCCGTCGCCGCCGTCGTCCTCGGCCGTCGCGGTCGCCGTCGCCTCCAACGGGGAGGAGGAGGAGGAGGTGGAGGAGGAGGAGGAGGAGGAGGAGGAGGAGGAGGAGGAGGAGGAGGAGGATAGGAGGAGGATAGGAGGAGGAAGAGGAGGAGGAGGAGGAGGAGGAGGGAGGAGGAGGGAAGATTTGGGGGACTCTTGGGCTTCGTGACAATGGGGCGGGGCGCAGTACAGGGTATGCAGCTCGAGCACCTCTGCAGAGGAGAGAGGGCGGGTGGGAGGGGGGAGGGGGGAGACGAGACGCAGGAGGAGGGGGGGGGACGAGCAAGAAGACCAGAGGAAAACGATCGAGATAGGAAGAGGAGGAGGAGGAGGAGGAGGAGGAGGTAGAGGAGGAGGAGGAGGAGGAGGAGGAGGAGGAGGAGGAGGACGAGGAACACCTAGGGGCAGGGAGGAGGAGGAAACGTCGGAGGAGCGAGGATGAAGGACCGCGCTGGTGGGAGCAAAGGTGGGGGGCAGGGAGGGAGGGAGGGAGGGAGGGATGGAGGAGGAGGGAGGGAGGGAGGGAGGGAGGGAGGGAGGGAGGGAGGGAGGGAGGAGGAGGTGGAGGAGGAGGAGGAGGAGGAGGAGGAGGAGGAGGAGGAGGAGGAGGGGGACGAGGAGGAGCAGGATAAGGAGGAGGAGGAGGAGGAGGAGGAGAAGAAGAAGTGGAACGATGAAGGATACAGTGTGTGGCGATACATACATACTGAGAGAGAGAGAGAGAGAGAGAGCGAGAGAGAGAGAGAGAGAGAAAACAACAAAAGTAGAGAGAGAGAGAGAGAGATAAAGAGAGAGTCATCGGACAAGTAAGCGGGAGTCCCGTCGATAGCCTGCTTCTGCGGTAGCCGAGGCCGCCAATGCATGTTTGGCGGTGGTGCACACCTTGGTTCGGCGCTAAGCGACTGTAGCAAGAGACGGGGTGCTGAGCAGGCGATTCGCCAAGTCTCTCTGCGCTCCGCGTGGGAAAGTGGCCCAGGTCGGCGAAGCCCCGGTTGGCGGCCGGGGGACAAGGGCTTGGCCGCTGAGCGGCTTGCGAACGACGGGGCGTCACCCGCCGCCGCAGCCAGGCTCCGATGACGCGATGCCACGCGGGCAATCGGGCTGGCAAGAGGTGGGGCCTACGGCCGTTGTGGAGGCCGTATGCGGGCATGCATGGTACCGAGAGGGTTATGCAGCTTTCGGAGGCGAGGGTCGGAGGGAGGCGAGGGCGGCCTGAGCGCGGTGAAAACGTTGCATCAGCAGGCTCTGCTGGGAGGTCAAGGGGCGAACCTTGCGCGTAAGCACGGTGTACTGGACACTCAGTTGGTCGTGTGATGCCTGGAGTTCTGCGGCTCGGCCCTGGGCAGGACGCGGAGCATGAGGCGGGCAGGCAGCAGCAGCCTTGCTGGCGAGGTGCGTGGCGAGGCGTGCGCGGCGGTCAGCGCCTCGCGTGGGCACTGGTTCGGGCTTGGGGGCGACGGCGCGCGTCGCCGCAGGGGGCCCGTCGACCGACGGGGGGGTGCCTGGCCAACGCGGCTCGGCTCGGGCGGGCGGCAGAAGGGGGGGGGCCAGGCCAGAAGCGTTGCTGGCAGCAGCAGCCGCAGTGGGAGGCCCGCTGGCCAAGTCGGCGTAGCGCTAGTGCTTGGGCGTGGTAGTGCGAGCGCCCGACCGCTGCGGGGCGACGCGGAGTGAGCCAGGGGCTCACGGAGCTGGCGGAAGCGGCTGAGCCCTGGTCCGTGTGTCGGACTCAGCAGCCGGGGCATGGGTGACCGTGGCCTGGGGCGATCGGGAATTGGTGTCCTCGTCGTTCCTGCTGCCCCCGAGGCCGAACGGGTCTCCCTCGTCATCGGGACCTGAGCCGTAGTGCAAGTCGGCGGCGACGGTGCGGTGGGGCGGTGGCGGGGCCGGCTCGCCAGTGGGCACGACTACGGTCGGTGCCCCTGGGCCGTCACCGTGGCGTGGGGCAGCAAAAGCAGTGCTGTTTGGGGGCTTTGAGCCAGGCTTATCAGATGACACGACTGCGGTCAGTGCCCCCGGGCCAGTGGCTGGGGGGCCGACGGAGGCCTGGTGGCATCGGGGCGTGGGTAGTGGGAACGCCGAAATCCTCCATGCCTCCGCCGAAACCAACTGGGTCCTCGTCTGGGTCGCTCTCGGAGTCGACGAGGCGTTGAGCCTCCTCCCAGAGGTCGTCGAGATCTCCTGGGAGCCGCTGGTGGCCGCTGGGCGCGGCCGCCGCAGTGAACATGGAGTTGGGTTCAAGCTTGCGCAGCTGGGCGTTGGTGTAGCCCGCTCGTCTGTGAAGGAGCAGGAGAGTGCGGTGCCGTTCGCCGTAGATGGCGACAGCGACGCTATGTAGCACAACGGCAAAGCCCTGGCGCTGTTTGGCTTTCTCGATCAGGGGAGACGGAAGGTGGTGAAGGGCGACCGCGTCGTTGGCCAGGTGGTGGGCTTGGCGGTTGGACTCTTCCGCAATGGTGCTGAAACGGTTTTCGTTCACGCCCACGTCCTGAGGTGGCTGGTGACCCTTTCGGCCCTGAAGAGGTCTGGCTTGGCAAGGGCGCAGCGATGGATGCGGACCCACAGGTCGCTTTGCGCCCTGTCAAGCGGCGGTAGGTGGCTCGAGCGAGAACGAGAGAGAACGAGAGAGAGAGAGAGAGAAGGAGAGAACGAGCGAGAGAGGGAGAGAGAAAGACTGAGACAGAGACAGAGAGAGGGAGAGAGAGAGAGAGAGAGAGAGAGAGAGGGAGAGAGAGAGACAGAGAGAGCGAAACAGATAGAGCAATCCGAGAATATAGATGGCCCGTCCGCAGCACGGGACACCACCGCTTGCCCTGGAGCGCACCCGTCGAGACGCCTTTTTGCCACGAGTGCATTGGAGCCACGACAGCGTCGCCACGGCGTTGAAGGAACACAGCAAGGAAAATGCTTGCGCGCGCGAGAGAGAAAGAGAGCGACCGAGAGCGAGAAAGAGAGAGAGAGAGAGAGGGTAAGAGAGGAGAAAGAGAGAGAGAGAGAGAGAGAGAACAAAAGAGAGAGAGAGAGAGAGAGAGAGAGAGAAAAAAAGAGAGAGAGACAGAGAGAGCGCGAGATTGCGGGTGTGCGGGTGGTGCCACCCCGTTTTTCTGGCCTGCCGAAGTCCCTCTGCGGCGCCCGCGGGCCTGCCGCCGGCTCGCGGGGTTGGCGCCCCCCCCCCTTCCCCAGAAGAGAGCCCCCGGGGCCCGGAGGGCCGACTCTTCCTGGCGAGGGCCCCCCCCCCCCGGAGGCCGACCACTGGGCGAGCACAGCTCCCGGTCCTGCTGTTCCCAGGGCGTTGGAGGTCCGGGCCTTGGGGGTCCTCGGAGTCCACCTTGGCACATGGCGGGAAGTGCGCGCTGCGCCCCTCAAGGAGGAGGAGGAGGAGGAGGAGGAGGAGGAGGAGGAGGAGGAGGAGGAGGAGGAGGAGGGAGAGCGAGAGGAGGAAAGAAGTGCCTGGGGCAAGCTGAGCTGAGAAGTGCCCTCCTTGGAGGCCTCCCGCGAGCCGCCCAGGAGCGACCGAGAGGGCGACGGGAAAAGTCGGAGGGCGAGGTGGGCCCCCCCCGAGGAGGGGCTCCTGCGATGCTCTCCGTGTCGAGGGCACTCTGCGCAAGAGGGGGGGCCGGAGGGCACTCTGCCTGGTGCCCACGGGCACTGTGGCGGATTCGGCACTGAGATCTTCCCAGACATCCGACGATGCGTTTTTTTCCCAATGCGTGGCCCTGGAGGTCCCGCCCCATTTCCAGGGGGTGCCATCGTGCGGGATCAGGTGCTGTAGCCTCAAAGACGGACGTCGCGCGGACGGAACAGCAGCGTAGCGTCGCAGATCTGGGCTCGCCGTCGCGCCGCTCAGGAGAGGTGGGACGTGGACCTCACAACGCTGGCGCTCGTGAACTCCTCCGCAGGCCCCGCGCGCGCAGCGGCCAGCGTAGCGGGGAGGGCAGCAGGGTGCAGCGAGGCGAGTATCGGGAGCAGGAGGTGGGGGCAGGAGGGGCAGTACGAGGGGCCTCCTCCTCCTCCTCCTCCTCCTCCTCCTCCCCCATTTTCCTCCTCCCTCCTTCTCCGCCTCCGCCTCCTCCTCCTCCGCCTCCTCCTCCTCCTCCTCCGCGCACGTTCCTTGCGTTTCTGCGCGCAGCCAAGTTTCGGACGGGACTTGCGAATGCAAGCGAGAGCGCCACTTTCAGGCCAACTCTGCGCGGTGTTTGGGAGTGCGATATTATACCCGCTCGCGCACGACCACGCTGTAAACGAGTTGGCGAAATAACAATCTGCTCCACGCCCAAGCGGGAGCGCAACTCTCAGGCTAAATGTGCGCGGCGCTGAGGCGAGAGCGACTGTTCGCCCACTCCCGCGCGACCCTGGCGCCAAAAACTGGCGAGCGCAACATGTGCGCCGCGCCCAGGTCGGAGCGCCACTTTCAAATATGCGCCGCGCTGAGGGGAGAGCGACATTCCGCTCTCCCGAGCGCGATGTGCGCCACGTGGCATTCCCGACGCGCGCGTTAGCAACGTAGACCATAAACGTCGGCGTTGAGTCTTCAGAACGTAGACTTTGTGTGTATGTGTGTGTGTGTGTTTTTGTTGGCTGGACTGCAATATCCGCTTGGAACCCCTATCGGCTGGCTAGATGGCGTATTCAGGTTCTTCTTCGGGACGTCGGTACGATCGAAATGGGTACAGAAAGAATGGGGACCAAGAGTGGCAGCAGTTCCTGCCCATTTTGAACTGGGTTTGCTGTCGGTGCCGCCGCGGGCCTGTTCTATTGGAGAAGACCGCCTGCCCAGCAGCGGCCGCTGTCGGTGTTGGACAGCAGCAATTGCTATGCATCGTGCCCCGTTTCCCTGTACATGTTTTCGGGCGTCCAGATATCTAGCAGCCTCTTGTCCATATCGCGTCGGCCCGAGGGCAGCCCGAGGCGTCCGCTCAACTCACCAAGCGCGTTCCACTACTCGCAAAGTGCATACTCAAACACGTATCGCCTAGATGTAATGGATCGTGGATCCCCCGCGGCCGATCCAGGCCATTTGCGAGTTGTTACTCTGTGCGAGTAGTGAAAGCATTTGTCTATCAACCGCCGCCCGCTGGGGCCGCCCGCTACCATAGGTAGGACCGGGGAGAAGGGAGGATGGGGAGGCCCTTCTCCTCCTCGTCTTCCTCCTCCTCCGCCTCCTCCTCCTCTGCCTCCTCCTCCTCCTCCTCCGCCTCCCTCTCCTAACTGCCTGTGGTCGTGGTGATTGAACATCGGCTCGCGAGGATCCTCGAGGATCGAGGATCCTCGAGGCTCGAGGGAGGGTCCAGCGTGGCGATCCGGGTCTTCTGGCGTGCTTCGTTTTTTGTTGTTGTTGTTGCTGCTGTTGTTGAACATTATTAATTCTAAAGAATAATTATTGTTGGGCCCCCTGGTGCGCGCCCCCCCCGCCGCGCCTAGGCCGCAGCTACATTTTCATCATTTTCGTGAGGAAGCCTCAGGTAATTCGAGTTGATCAAGATCCGGTTGTTTTGTTGTAATCCGTTTTCCCTTGCAAAAAACACTATAAAATGACATTTCTTGTTCTAATATAATCAAATTTCAAGAATCCCTTGCAAAAAATAAGGTAAAGTGGACATTCGCGCGCGCAAGACGAAATCCTTCCAAAAGCTTAGTGTTCGGAGCGATTTTAACATAAAAACATCAAAAAACCAATGGTTTTTCAACAAAAAAATGTCAAAATCTCATCCCGCGCGCTCTTGCGGATTCGTAGGAAACCCAACACTTTTTAAACATTTCTGTCAAACGGGCTTTTGCGAGCAACTTTTTCGAACTTCTGCGACAACGGTTGCGCACCTGCCAGGGCCATCATCCCTGTCAAATAATACCATGCGGGACAGATTCGTTTTTTTGCGGGACATACACCGCCCCGAATAAGTGACCAAGTTCTGTGGGTGTGTACCCCACGCCAGTGTAGTAGCCACGGTCGTCCGCACGCCACGAAGTGAAGTGTCCCAACGTCATAGGGCGGGAAGCTGGGTTTGGGTGGTCGCGAAGAGTCGTTTGGATATTTGGTAGAGCTTGTAATGCCCCCCCACGAAGTGGGGGTATTGCCTGGTGTCGTATGAAAACCCTGGCACTGGGGAGAACACCACGCGTTCGGGTAAAATGATTGTTGTTGTTGTTGTTGTTGTTGTTGTTGTTGTTGTTGTTGCTGCTGCTGCTGCTGCTGTTGTTGCTGCTGCTGCTGGTGTTGTTGTTGTTGTTGTTGTTGTTGTTGTTGTTGTTGTTGTTGTTGTTGTTGTTGTGTGTGTGTGTGATCTGGTCGAGGCCCATCAGCTCTGCCGCGCAGCGATGCCCGCCGCGTCGGCCCCGGCCGCCGCCCGCCGCCTCGGCGTGCTGTGCGGGCACGCCGGGGCCGCCGCCGCGGAGGGCGGGCCGCCGGCGGCGCCCGCCGCGGCGGCCGCGTGGCCCGCGGCCGCCGCCGGCGGTCTTCGGAGACGAAGCGTCACCGAGGGCCTTCCGCTGCTCGCAAAGTGCCTACTTGCAAACGTCCGAAGAACATGTGTTTTCCTCGGTGTGCAATATCGCGGATTCCCCGCGGCGGATCCAGGCCATTTGCGAGCAGCTACTCTGCGAGTAGTGGAACGCGCCTGTCTAAAGAGGTCGAGGCTTTAAGTCGAGCGTTTCCCTCTACAGGAGGAATGTTCAAGAGTGGTTGAACAATAGTCTGGAGACGATTTTTTCTGCTAATTCTGGCTATTTCGCAAACTGTTTTACTACCGTTCGTTTTTCCTGCGAAATTCGCCTGGAGGAGGACATGCCCGACCTGAGTCTAGGCCTCCCAGGTGGGGTCCGAGTAGGTGGGGTTGGAGGATCGCGCCGCATCGCCGATGTATCGCGATCCTCCGACCCCATCCACTCGGATCCCGTCTGGGAGGCCTCTACGAGTCTAGCGTTCGATCTTGGACCCCTTTGTGCAACGTGACCGTCCGGTTCTCGCGCCGAAGGCCGCCGGTGACCGCTGGACGCCGTCGAAGTCCGCCGACGAGCGTCAGAAGACCGCCGAAGACCGCCGAAGACTGTCCAAGGCCCATGGGTGGCAAGGGGTCCATGGTCAAACACGTAGCGCAGAAAACGCAGTAACTGTTGGAGGTCCGCGCGGGTGTCTCGGATCAGTGCTGGGCCCCCTCGGCGACGCCTCCGGCGTCGCCCCTGGTGCGCTCTCCGCGCGCCAGGGAGGGGGGTCCAGGGCCGATCCGAGAAGTCCGCGCAGACCTCCGACGGTCTCTATGCTCTGTGCTTGTGTATAGCTTCCCTCTGCTATTTTCCTCCAGGCCTGCACTGCGAGGAGGTGCTGCGGGGGCTCTCCGTGGACGAGCTGGTCGGCCTGGTGAGCGGGGAGCGGCCGAAAGGGCGGTGTATACCGAAAAATGGTCGCATGCCGCTGGGCTCGCGGCCCCGACGCCGGGCGCGTTTCCTCAAGACACTGGCGTTCTGGCGCCGAGAGAGCCGGCTGCGTGAGATGAGCTGTACACCTTAGGCGATGCTTAAGAAAACCTAAGTTTTCGGCCAGAGTCTCGATTATTCTTAACGTTTCAATGTAAATCTTAAGATTTTAATGGGCATGTTGGGTTTTTATTCAAGTTCTGAGATTATGAATTTCTTAACCCATGATTTCTTAAGCATTTCGCAGGGTGTACCAGTCCCGCCGCCGCCCGCCGCCCGCCGCCCACCGCCCGCCGCTCGCCGCTCGCCGCCCGCCCGTCGCCGCCGCCGCCGCCGCCGCCGCCGCCGCCGCCGTCGTCGTCGTCGTCGTCGTCGTCGTCGTCGTCGTCGTCGTCGTCGTCGTCGTCGTCGTCGTCGTCGTCGTCCGTCGTCGTCGTCGTCGTCGTCGTCGTCGTCGTCATCCGCCGTCGTGGTCGTCGTCGTCGTCGTCGTCCTCCTCTTCGTCGTCGTCCGTCGCCCGACCCGAGGTCAGCGGCCGCGACCTGTGGCACAACCACGGCGTGCCGCGGCTCGGCATCCCGCCGTTGCGGTTCACGGACGGCCCCTTCGGGGCGCGGGGCGTGGAGGACCACGCGGGGCAACGTTCAACGTTGAGGGGGGTTCGGAGAGGCTCAGCGACGAGCGAGGGGGGGGGGAAGCGAGAAGGAGAAGGCCTCCCCTCAGAAGGCGGCGGACGTTCTCAGAAGCTCTCTCGCGCCTTCTGAGAAGAGTTTTCTGCCCTCGGGGAAGGCTTAGAGAAGACTTCTCAGAAGTCTCTGGGGGACGTCCGAACCTTCTGAGAAGGCCTCCTCCTTCTCGCTTTTTCCCCCCTCGCTCGCCGCCGGCAGGCTCAAGGGGGGGACGCATCGACCCCTGATCGCCCATTGATCGCCGGTGGTGAAGGAGGAGGAGGAGGAGGAGGAGGAGGAGGAGGAGGAGGAGGTGGAGAAACTGGGGCGCACCTCAGCAGACTGTTTAGTTAGAGGGCTGGTGCCAAGGCGTGCATGAGACTCTCGGCCATCGCAGAGGGCTTACGGAGCCCTGCGTTGCTGTGCTTGCCTCGTTGCCGAGGACGAAGGGAAAGGGCCTACGCAATCTTTTGCAGATCCGCGCTGATTTTTGTTGATCGGCGCTGGGCCCCCCACCTGGGGCGCGCGAGTGGCGGCGCCAGAGGCGCCGCCATGGGGGCCCAGCGCAGACCCAGGCAATCCGCGCGGACCTCCGAAAGCTGTGTCTATGCTGTCTTTTTCGTCCAGAGGGGCCCGATGGCCCGCGCCGCCCAAGGAGGTGCGGATTCGCTCGTGGGGGCCAATCGTCGATCGATCGGTGACGTATCGCCGATTCGAGATCGATGTCTCCCCCACCGAGCCCGTCCCCCCCCCCTCGGGAGCGAGCGAGGGGGGACGTGAGGAGGAGAAGGCCTTCTCAGAAGGCGGCGGGACTTCTCAGACGCCCTCGCGCCTTCTGAGAGGTTTTCTGTGTCTTCAGGGAAGCCGTAGGAAACTTCTCAGAAGACCAGGGGACTTCCGAGCCTTCTGTGAAGGCCCGCCCCTTCCCACTTCCCCCCCTGCGCTCGCCGCGCACGCGAATAACGGCAGCAGCGGCTGGCCAGAGCGGCGATGTGGCGCGAGCGGGGTCCCCCCACTAACGTTCTCCCTCAAGGACGGGGGCCCCCCGAGCGCGCTGACGCCCTGCGGGGCGGCGCTGGGGGCCCTCTGGGACGTGGAGCTGCTGGGGCAGCTGGGCTGCCTGCTGGGGGAGGAGTCGGTGGTCGGAGGGATGCAGAGATGCTCCAGGCCTCCCAGGTCGGGTCCGAGCAGAAGGGGTCGGAGGATCGCGCCGCATCGCCGATGCATCGTCGATGATGTGGCCAACCTCTGCCGACGGCACCATCCAGCCAATCAGGCGCCAGAGCACCCCTTGGCGCGCAAGCAAAAGTAAGGGAGACAAGCTACGCGCGCTGAGCGTGATGGTGAGGATGCCGACGCTGCTGCTCGTCCTGGAGAGCCCTCGTCGCCAGGGCTGGATTCTCCGAGCTTTTCTGGTCAGAACGCGCCCCAGGAGAGGTCCGGGGAGTAGGGGTATCGGTGTCTTTGTGCTCCCCCCCCCGCCCCCAGAAAGAGGAGCAAAGGCGGCATGACCATCTACGTTTGGAGGTCCTCGCGGACTGCTCGGATCGGCACTGGGCGCGCCAGGGGCGGCCCCGCCAGGGGACCCCGGCCTCGAGCCAAGAAATCCGCGTGGGCCGCCGATAGCTTATGCTTATGTTCGGAAGCTGGAACACATACATTACCAGTGGCGGGCTGTGTTTCAATCCCAGGACTCTTTGAGGGTCGAGGGCGACGCTGGGGTGGTGTGGTGTATACTTTGTTCCCCGATGTCCCGGGGAAGCAACGAACATGTATACACCAGGATCCCGTGTGCACCCGCATCCGCTCTCCCGTGCAAGTTCGAATGCGGGGCCGGAAGACGCGTCGGTGCACAGACTTCGGTTCCCCCTATGCCGCGGAAGCGCGAAAGCACGGATCGAGGCGCGGGGACCAGCGACGGGCCCCGGTTCTGTGCAGAGTCGGCGCGCTCCGTCGCCAAGCGAGACGGGAGCAGGCTCCCGGGGTGCAGGGGGGGCGCGTGCCGAGGAACCAGTCGGATTTCCCCAGGGTGCCCTGGGTGTCTTGGATTTCGATGGGCTGCCAATCAGATCTTGACGATTTTCGATCGACGCACGTGGCTTTTCACTGAACAACCCGCGGATTTCAGGGTTGGGCTTCGTGCGGAGGTTTCTTGTGGCCGAGCCCCCGCTGTACCTTCCCAGATCCATGGAGCTGGCGCCGGCGCGCCGGATCCACGGATCTCTCATCCACGTCTGCGTGTGCCTGCTCACGTCGTTGCTCTCCCCCTTTTTGAAGGAGGCGAGGCGGAAGGGCGCGCACATCCTGCTTGGGCCGACCGTCAACCTGCACCGGGTGCCGACGGCCGGGCGGCATTTCGAGTGCCTCAGCGAGGACCCGTTCCTGACGGCGCGGCTGGCCGTGGCATACATCGGGGGGGTGCAGGGGCAGGGGGTGGGCTGCTGCGTGAAGCACCTGGTGGCGAACGACCAGGATCGGAGATTCGATAGGCTTCGAGGTCAGAGGTTTTCGGATGAGTTCGTCGGTTCTCGGAGGTTTTCCAGCCTCGCGGTGCTCTCTGACAGCTGCTCCGCGCCGAGAGGCGTCCAGAGGTGCCTGGATCGTCCCCGACGGGCGCCGCAGACCTGAGTGGTGACCCGAAAACCGACACCAGTCAGGGGCACCGTTACGGGGAAGAAGTGACACGATGACCATGACCAAGATGTTGCGGGATCCTGCCGACGCCGACCGTGGTCATGGTCCATGCCGACCGTCGCCGATTCGCGAGGATGATCTACGAAGTGACGGGGACCAACTGATGGACGGTGGCCAAGATCGACACCGACGTTTTCGCGCTCAGGCTTGGTCATGGTCACCGTTTTCCTTTTTCTCTCCACAGGAGCGAGCACGCATGGCGGTCAGCGCGGAGGTCTCCGAGGAGGCGCTGCGGCTCCTCCATCTCCGGCCGTTCGAGGCCGCCGTGCGCGAGGGGCGCGTGCTGTCGGTGATGACCGGCTACAACCGCCTGAACGGCACGTTCTGCAGCGAGAACAGGTGAGCGACGGAAGAGGACGAGGTCGAGTGCGCGGACACTCGCGCGCAGGCTTCCTGCGCAAGGTGGCGCGTGCCCGCCCCCGTTCCCGGCGCAGCGCGCCGCGCTGCTGGCCCGCGTGAGCCGCGGCGCGAGGTCGCCATGCCGTCGTGCGCGGGGCCCGCTGTTCATTCCCCCGTGCAGGTGGCTGCTGGAGCAGGTCCTGCGCACCGAGTGGGGCTTCGAGGGGCTGGTGGTGAGCGACTGGTTCGGCGCCCACAGCACCGAGGGGTGCCTGCACGCCGGCCTCGACGTCGAGATGCCGGGCTGGCCCGCCGGCATGAGCTACGGGCCGGCTCTGCGCAGTGCCGTGGAGGATCGTGGAGACGTGCAGTGAGAATCCATGGTAAGGACGGGTACAGTCAAGACGCCGAAATAAGGAACCGTTTGGGTTCGGAAGGGGCTCGATGTTCCCCAGGTTCCTCCATTGCTGCCCCTCTCGCCCTCCTCGGGCACGGAGGCGCTTTTAGGGCCAAAAAGGGGCTTCGTTCCTTATTTAGCGTTCCTTCTTTCAGCGGCCCGACTGTAACCTGCCCAAGGGCACCCCTTGCGTCCTGAGTTTTTTTTCGGCAGTGCGCCGCTAGAGAAGCTACAGCCGGGGCGTCCAAGGACAGTCCAAGGGTCCTGCGCCCTCACAGCGCGCCCTTACTGTGCCTGTGCATGTGTTGTCTGTAGACTCGAGTGCGCTGGGACTCGGGTTCGCCCACACTTTTTGACGAGCGCGTCCTGGACTTTGCCGGTCCAGCTCCTGTGGGGTGTGTGCAGCGGGAGGCCGCGTCAGATTCCAGGTGGGGCTTCGTCGATCTCACGATGGCCCCCGGCGGGCCAGCCCGAGCCCCCCGAGCCCGAGCCTCCCCGAGAGGAGGGCCGCGTGCCGAGGGAGCTGCTCGTGCGGCGGGCCCGCACGGTGCTGCGCGTCATGGAGCGGCTGGGGCTCCTGCGGCCGGGGGCCCGCGAGCAGGATCTGCGGCTCGGGGGCGGGTCCCGAGGGGTCTGGCCCCCGAGGATGGGGAAGGCCCAGACCCCGCCGCGTGGTGAAAAAGTCACGGCGGAACGAAGGATTGCAAAAAACCGAAGGATTGCAAAAAACCGAAGGATTGCAAAAAACCGAAGGATTGCAAAAAACCCAGGTTTTTTGCAATCCAGGGTTTTTTGCAATCCTTCGGTTTTTCGCCAGTTTACGCCTCGGGGGGCCCTTCACGGGCCTCGGGATCATCAACAGAACGACTCGGGAGGAAGGATTGGTCCTGGAGAAGGGGTCCAGACCTCTGGGGGTCGACGCTGCGAAAAAGATCACGGCGTCCGGGGGAGACCTCACGCTGAGCCTTCCCTGTTTGCTGCCACTCGGTCTTAGGGCCCTCATGGCATCGCCGACGGGAGGTTCGGATGCAACTCCTGGGAGGTCAAATTCTGACTTTGCCCTGGTCCGAAGTCCGGCTTCATCCGTCTAAATCCCGCTGAATCCCGCTAAATCTGGTTTAAGCCCGCTTGATCCGCGTCCGAATCCGGCGCAGTAGCCCCCCAATGGGGTTTATACTCCTCCTTAGTCTTGTGGAAGTCGATTAATGGAGAGGGAGCGTGCTGCCAACTAATTCTCAGATGTCTAGAACATGTTTCAAGCATGTCTTTCGTATGTAAAAACAAATGTTTGAAACACTTTCAGAACATGTCTCACACATGTTAAACACATGTTAAATGCAATGATCTGATTTTTAGGGTGTCCATTGCCATGGCATCCGCAGTCTTGGTCATTCCGACGAAGGCCCCCCAGCAGTTGCCTCCCGAAGGAGGGGGCGGCGTCTCGCAACACCGAGGGCCAGAGGGCCCTGCTGCACAGGGCAGCGGCCGAGTCCGCCGTGCTCCTGAAGAACGCCGGCGGGGCGCTGCCGCTCCCTGCCCGCTGCAGCGTCGCGGTCATCAGCCCGGCCGGGGAGGAGCTCGAGTGGATGTGGGGGGCGGCAAAGAGGGAGGGTGATGACTATAGGGAGGGGGGGGATATCCTGGCGGGGGCCATGATATTTCCGCAGATTTCATGGCGCCTTTTCTTATCTCATTGCGTCCCTGGCCCCCCCGCTGGGCCGCGCACGTGCCGCCGGTCATGATTTGCACCCCCCCCTCTTGGACACCCCCCGTCTTGGCCGCTCCCGAGGATGGGCGGGGGCAGCTCCCAGGTCAGGGTGAACCCCAGCAGCCGCAACTTCGTGCACGCGCTGCGCCGCCTGGTGAGCGGTGCCGTCTCCTACGAGCCGGGCTGCGACTCGAGCGGGTACCTGCCGCAGTTGACGCCGGACCTGTGCCGAGCACCGGGCGGCCGAGGGATGCTGGACATGGCCGTCTTTCCCGGGAAGGACTGGCCCTCCGGCGAGGCGATGGGATCCAGGCCTGTCGAGTCGATGGCCGAGGATCAGCAGGCGGCAAACACACCCCACGACCAATCCTGGCCAGGGCCACTCTGGGCCCCAAGATAGTGCAGGGCTCTGGCCAGATGTGGTGCGTGCCGTGTCGTTTCCAATCTGCGTGGAGGACGCCATGCGCCCGGGCCTGGTCCTCCCGCGGAACCCGGTGCAGCCGGGCAGGAAGGGGTCCTACTCGGTGCGCCTGGCCGGAGTGCTGACGCCGCCCGCCGCGGGCGTCTACGAGTTCGGCCTTGCCTGCAGCGGCAGGGCCCGCTTCCGCGTCGGTGGCCAGGTCATCGCCGAGCTGCCGCGGCCCGGCGGCGCCGGCGGGCCTAGACCGCAGTCGGTCGGGGACATGTGCCCGCGGATGGACGAGGTCCGCGTCTGCGCGCGGCTGGCGGCGGGCTGCGGCACGGAGCTCCGCAGGGAGCAAAAGCCTGTCGTCGGAGGAGGACAAGGCACCGATACACCCCTACCCTTCCCCCGTGTTCCCCCGTTGGGGCCTCCTCGGAGGCCCACGTCGCCACCGCTGGATTCGCTTCGAGATCCTGGTCGGAACGCACCCTGGGAGAGGTCCGGGGAGTAGCTGTCGTGTCGGTACCTTTTGGTCTCCCCATATCGACGAGACGCCGCCGTGGCGAGGCTCTGTCAGCGTGCTGCTCCTTCGTGCTTGCCCGGAGGCCTGGCGCATCCTCGGCAGGACCACGCTGACGGTGGGCTCCCCGCGGCGGCGTGTGTCATTGATTTAATATTGTTGTGTTCAAGAGAAGCCGCCATAAACATAATTTTTTGGCGTTCCGCGCGGAGTTCTTGGATCTGCGCCGGGTCCCCCCCTGGAGGCGCCTCCGGCGCCGCCCCTGGCGCTCTCTGCGCGCCAGGGAGGGGGGCCCAGCGGAGCGCCAAGAGTTTATGCTTCTGGTGTTCGTTCGTGTCTTCTAATATTGTTTCTGTTCCCCCAGGAGCTGGAGGTCGAGTGGGTGCCCTCGCTCAGGCCCCCGGTGGGCGCGCACCTCCTTCTGGGCTGCAGGCCCGGGCACCTCCTCCTCCTCCTCCTCCTTCTCCTCCTCCTCCTCCTCCTCCTCCTCCTCCTCCTCCTCCTCCTGGGCTGCAGGCCCCGGGCCCCGCGGGACGACCCGAGCGCCGCCCTGGACGGGGCGGCGGCCGCCGCCGCCGCGGCGGACGCGGCCGTGGTGGTCGTGGGGCACACCAGCGTCGACGAGACGGAGGGCCGAGACTCCGCCGGCCTTGCCATCGAGGCTCAGAGGAGGGGAGTACTCTTGGCCTCCTAAGATGGGGTCGGAGTAGATGGGGTCGGAGGATCGCGCCGCATCGGCGATGCATCGCCGATGCGGCTCGATGCGGAGCCCGATGTTCTCCACGCCGACGTCGCCGATGCGTCGCCGACGTCGGTGGTGCATCGGCGATGCTTCACCAATGCATCGCCGATGCATCGCCGATGTATCGGCGATGCGGCGCCATCCACCGACCCCTTATACTCCGACCCCATCTAGGAGGCCTCGAAGTATACCCAGTCAACCCGTATCATAAGAGTGCGAGGGAAGGGTGCAGGGGCCTTGGAAGGCCATGCCGACACTTTAAGAGCGGGGCGCGGCCAGCGAACGCGGCCATGGATGGGCGGACGGGGAAGGATGCAAGGAAAACCTTGGAAAGTCGCTCATCCTTACTAAGCCGGTCTTGCCATCGAGGCTCAGAAGAGGGAGTCGAAGAAGAAACAACCCCATAAACAAACTTTCGGCGCTCCGCGCGGAGTTCTGAGGTCCGCGCCGGGTCCCCCCCCGGCGGCGCCTCCGGCGCCACCCCTGGCGCGCACCGCGCGCCAGGGAGGGGTCCAGCGCAGATCCAAGAAATCTGCGCGGAGTGCCAAAAGTTTATGCTTCAGGCGTTTGTTTGTTTCTAGAAGAGGAAGTAAATATCAAATATCAAGCAGTGGCGAAGCGTCCCGGCTCGCTTATAGTCCCACCAAACAATGTTCTCAGAACTTTTTTGTGGTTTCCGCGAGGTGTTCTCAGAACATTTCTGGTGGAGTCTGTCTTGTTGCATCACATCGGGCTTCTGCTCTAAGAACATCGTTGGTGCTCTTAGAGCGTGTTTGGGTTCTGAGAACATCTCATGGTAAGGATCAGGAGGAGGAGGAGGAGGACGAGGAGGAGGAGGAGCAGGAGGAGGAGGAGGACGAGCAGGAGAGAGGAGGAGGAGGAGGGGAAGGAGGAGGAGGAGGAGGAGGAGGAGGAGGGAGGAGGAGGAGGAGGAGGTGTAGGACTATCGGAATGCCCGGACGGTCGGCCCCTGCTCAGATATACCGGTGCCGCTGCCCGTGCCTCGTCGCCACGGCCGGGCTCGCCTCGAAGTCCCGGGCAGAGCGCGCCCCCGGAGAGGCCCTGGGGGGCAGCGGCAGCGAGTCGCAATCCGCACTCCTCCTCCTCCTCCTCCTCCTCCTCCTCCTTCTCCTCCTCTTCCTCCTCATCCTTCTCATCCTCCTCATCCTTCATCCTGCTCATCCTCCTATTCGTCCTTCTCTTCCTCCTCCTCCTCCTCCTCCTCCTCCTCCTCCTCCTCCTCCTCCCTCGACCCAGTGCCTTGCCTGCCGTCGATGCCCCTCCGAATGGAGGAGGCCGCTCTCGGGAGGGTGGAGGCTCAGGTGGAGCGGGCGGCGGACGGGATTTCGGATGATTCTGATGAATTCCTGGCCTCGGCGACGACTGCGGTGTTTCCGTGGTCTTTGCCGCGTTGCTTGCTGCTGCCCCTGGCGCCAGTATCCCCCACCTTTAGCCTGTGAGCGTCCGTCAATTACCCTGCGGACGCCTTCCAGTCGGCGCCCACCTCGTCCTCCTCCGACATTGTGCCGCAGCCGTTTTGGATGGCTCGTAGTTCCAGCGGGTCCTGCCAACAGCCAGTGATCAGCAGCGGTTGAAAGTGCAAGATTGCCTATCATGGGTGCCGGCCGGTACCCTTGTCCCCCCCGACCAGGAGCGGAAGGAGGACGTACACGCGCATGAATCCGCGATGGTTTCGAAAGCACGCACTGCCGGAACGCTCGTATCACGAGGCTGGTCTCGCGGATTCGGGGGCTGTGCCCATGTACGTGGCTGGGCAAGTAATTACGTATCGTGTTCAGGAGAGGAAACAACTTTTTTTCCGGGGGCGCGGCAGAGGCCGCCCGCCCCCACTGGCCCCCAAGGGGGCCCCAAGACTGTCCAAGAAGGCCCAAGGATAGGTGGAGACGCACCCACAAAGCGTAGCACCGCCAAACGGACAACGCGGGAACCAACGTCAGGTGCCCACTAGGCACGCTCTTCTTTGCTGTTCGCTTGCTCTCGAGTCACGCCCCCTTGCCCAAGAGCCCAAGAGGGCTCCAGGATTGCCACACATGCTTCATAACGTGAAAACGGGGAACACGGGAACCAACACAATGAGCCTCATAGGCATCATTTTCTCTGCTGCTCTCTTTATAGTACGTCACGGCCACGGCCTCCCCCCAGTGGCTCTTATAGCAGGGCCCGAACATTGCCCAACAGGGCTCCAAGATGGTCGTAGGACGCCCCCGACAAAGTGGCACAGCATCAAACGGACAACGTCACACGGACAACACGTGAATCAGCATTATGTGCCCCGTAGGCGTCCTCTTCATTTTTATCTTCCTCGCAAGTCACGCCCACTTGTCCTCCAAGGTCGGGGTTCGTGGCAATATCAGGTTTTCGGGGGCGCGGCAGAGGCCGCCCGCTCCAGCGTATGGCAATTCGGGGCAACCGCATGGCTACTTGGGCGGCGTGCAAGAGAGGGAAGAGGACGAGGGCGGCCGAGAAGGGGCAAACCACGCAGACACAGGTATCGGTAACTGGTGGAGGCCGGGCTGGAGACGAGAATCAAGAGCGTGCGGCAACACGTGGGGAATCCTCGGACCTTCGGGTACCTATTTCTGTGCCCCTGGGCCCCTTCACTGCTGGGCTCCCTGCCAGAGGCGCCCGTCCTGGAGCTGATCCGGCGCGTCGCGGCGGCGAACGCGCGCACGGTGCTGGTGCTGAACAGCTGCGTGCCGCGGGACGTCGGCCCCGTCCTCGGCGCGGTGCCCGCGGTGGTCGTCTC
The DNA here is from genome assembly GCA_963575745.1 of Prorocentrum cordatum. NCBI lineage: Eukaryota > Dinophyceae > Prorocentrales > Prorocentraceae > Prorocentrum > Prorocentrum cordatum. Next base: position 562,594 of record CAUYUJ010020259.1, read on the forward strand.
CTGGTTCGGGGGCCAGGAGCGGGGCGGCGAGACCCGCGGGCGGCGGCGAGCGAAGGGGCGGCGGGAAGTGGAGGAGGAGAAGGCCTTCTCAGAAGGCCGCGGGGCTTCTCTCAGAAGCGCTCCGACCTTCTGAGAAGTCTTCGGCGTCTGCGGGGGAGGCATAGGAAACTTCGCAGAAGGCCGGGGGACTTCCGAACCTTCTGAGAATCACCGAGCGCGTGCCACTACTCGCAAAGTGCGTCCTCGCAAACCTTCGAAAAACACGTGTCTGCTTCGATATAATTCATCGTAGATCCCGCGCGGCGGAACCAGACCATTTGCGAGTAGCTACTTTGCGAGTAGTGGAGCGCGCTCGTCTAGAGAAGGCCTTCTCCTCCTCACTCCCCCCCCTTGCTCGCCGCCGACATACAGTCGGACCACCGAGGTCTAAGATCGAGGCCGTTTCGGGGAGGGCATCCTGGTGCTCCTCGTGCTTGCTGGATGTTCTCGTGCATCCCGGGGAGGGCACCCGTGGATGTACAGTGTGTTGTGGCCGGCGGCGGGTCTCATGTTCTTGGAGGGTCTTCTTGTGTCTCAGGTCCGGCTGTAGATATCCACTGTCCCGGGCCAGGCCCATCCTGGGCCGTGTGTGTGTGTGTGTGTGTGTGTGTATGTGTGTGTGTGTGTGCCTCCATGGCCAAGCCAGGAGGTCGCATACAACGCTCGTGGGCCCAGCAAGGGCCTGGCCAGGGGCAGTGGACCGAGCGGGGCTAGGACGAGGGCAAGTCCCTTCCAGGGCATTCCAGGACGCTCTGAGAGCCGCTGGATCTCAGAGATTCTCGATTTATCCTCACCCGATGTTAGCCTCGTCCCGGCTTCGTCTTTGTGGATATGTGGGGCGTTCCAGAAAGGACGGCCTTGCCTCCGCGGATCGAAGAGGTTGTCATCTCTTCCGCGGCGGAAGGCGGCGGAAGGGCAGCGGAAGGTCGGCGGAAGTATAAGGAGGCCGCCTCCGCCGGCGGAAGCCGGCGGAAGGCTGGCGGAAGGTGGCGGAAGTAAAAGATGCGCCCCCGAGAGATGACACAACTCTTGGATTCATCGAAGTAGAACGCGCCATCAACATAGTTGTTTTGCACTGGATCCGCGCCGGGTTTCTTGGATCGACGTTGTGCCCCCCTGGCGTCGCCTCTGGCGCCGCCCTTGGCGCGCTCGGCGCGCCAGGGAGGGGGATCCAGCGTGGATCCAAGAAAGTCGCCTGGAGCGCCAAAAGTTTATGTTTATGGCGTGTTTTCTCCTAGTTCAGGGCTTTCGGAATCTGCAATGTATGCAGTCAGCCCGAATAGGATGGGCAACCTTCCAAAGGGCACCCTTGCATCCTTGCCTCCTCGGTTCATTCTTGGCCACTTTCGTTGGCGGTGCCCAGCTCAAAAAGCTTAGAATTGGGCGCCCAAGGCCCTTGCATCCTTGTCGCGCGTCCTCATGGTACGGGCCGACTGTAGAGCTCGTCGCCCCAAGGATTGAGTCGGGCCTGTCCCTCTCCAGGGGGAATGTTCAGACATACTCCAAAACATGGTCTGGGGGCTGTTTTTTTGGTGGCCATTTTTGAATATTTCTGGTATTCGTAATTTTTCGCCCAACATCCGCCTGTACACCTTAGGCGATGCTTAAGAAAACTTACATCTTCGGCCAGAGTCTCGATTATTCTTAATGTTTCAATGTAATTCCTAAGGTTTTAATAGAAATGTTGGGTTTTTATTCAAGTTCTGAGACTATGAATTTCTTATCCCATGATTTCTTAAGCATTTCGCAGGGTGTATGGGGACAGGCCCGACCTAAGCCAAGGAGGCGGCCGCCGGGTTGGCCTCGGCGCTGGTGGAGGGCGGCTGGGGGCCCTGCGGCCGCCTGCCGTTCACCTGGCCCCGGGCCCTCGGGGACACGCCCGCCGCCTTCCCGGACGGCGCCGAGGGCCCCAGGTTCCTCCTCCTCCTCCTCCTCCTCCTCCTTCTCCTCTTCTCATCCCTCCTCCTCCTCCTCCTCCTCCTCCTCCTCCTCCTCCTCCTCCTCCTCCTCCTCCTCCCTCCTCCCTCCTCCCTCCTCCCTCCTCCCTCCTCCCTCCTCCCTCGGGCCGGGCGACAGGGGGGGATTGGGAAAGGGGGGGTTACGAAGTGTGCTGCATGCAGCTGGTTTCGGCCCCACCGATGGGGCCCATTTCTCGATGCATAGCCGCCTTCCTGGCGCCGGGAGGCGCCGGGGAAAAGCAGCTGCGTGAGCTGATTATCAAACCCCCCTTTGCTGTCCCCCCTTCGCCCGACCCGACAGGTACCCAGGCGTGTTCGCCGACGCGGCGCAGGAGCGATCGAAATGGGACGGACCGTCGTCGTCGTCGTCGTCGTCGTCGTCGTCGTCGTCGTCGTCGTCGTCGTCGTCGTTTTCCTCCGCCTCCTCCTCCTCCTCCTCCTCCTCCTCCTCCTCCTCTTCCTCCTTCTCCCCCTCCTCCTCCCTCTCCTCCTCTTCAGCTCCTCCAAGTCCCCCCGTCTCCCCTGGCACATTCCTTGTCCTCCTATTCAGGCTCCGTTCACGCTCTTCCCCCGCCCTGGGCCAGCGGTGCAGGACGATCGAGATGGGTGCGGAAAGGATGGGCGCAGAGATTGGCGGCACTTTCTGCTCAGTTGGTACAGGACTCGCTGTTGGTCTGGGTGCGGACGTTGTCCTCTTGAGGCATTGGGCTGTCGGTGTTGGTGCGGACGTTGTTTATTGTAGACATCGGAAGCCGCCTGCCCAATAGCGGCCGTGGTCGGTTTTGGACAACATTTGTTGCTGGGCATCGTGCCCAATTCTTCCGTACCAATTTCTCGGCGGCGAGCCCAGGGGGGGAAGTGAGAAGGGGCGGGCCTTCTCAGAAGGAAGGCTCGGAAATCCATTGTCCATCCGAGAGGTTTTCTAAGCCTTCCCCGAAAACATAGAAAACTTCTCAGAAGGCGCGAGGGCTTCTGAGAAGTCCCGCCGCCTTCTGAGAAGGCCTTCTCCTTCTCACTTTGCCCCCTCGCCTGCCCCCGAGGGAGGAGGGGGCTCGGAGGGGGGAGACATCGATCTCGAATCGGCGATACGTCGCCGATAGATCGGCGATTGACCCCCGAAAGCGAAACTTCACCTTCGTGGGCGGCGCGGGCCATGGGACCCCTCTGGACGAACGACAAAAATAGACAAAACTTTTGGAGGTCTGCGCGGATTGCCTGGGTCTGCGCTGGGCCCCCATGGCGGCGCCTCCAGCGCCGCCGCTGGCGCGCCACGCGCGCCAGAGGTGGGGGGCCCAGCACCGAGCCAAGGAATCAAGGCTTCTGAGAAGTTCCGCCGCCTTCTGAGAAGGGCTTCTCCTTCTCACTTCCCCCCTCGCTCGCCGCCGAAGTTCGGGCGTCCAGAGCGCTAGGGTGGGCGGGCGTTGGGTTAGGAATCTGTGCCCGGGGGGGAGAGTGAGAGGGGGGGGCAGGCCTTCTCACAAAACGGCGGGACTTCTTACCCAGGCTCCTGAGGAGTTTCTCTGTCGTGGGGTCGGAGTAGATGGGGTCGGAGGATCGTGCCGCATCGCTATCGGCTATGCATCGGCTATGCGTCGGCGATGCATCGGCGAGGCGGCGCGATCTTCCGACCGCATCTGCTCGGTTCCCATTTGGGAGGCTTCTTTTACAGGGCCAGGGGCATTTCGAGCCTTCCGAGAAGGCGCGCCCACTCTCGTTTCCCCCCCAGGCTGACCGTCGAGTTAGGACCGCCGCAGATTGTTTACATCTGACGGGGGCGGCGATTGTATCTGTGGCCGGACTTCAGTTGGCGTTCCACCGGCTTCCAGACCCTGGATTCCTTATCCAGTGGTTCCCTGCCCAATGCCCTCACCGTAGGCACTAGGGTTGGACAGGATCAGCGACTTCCGCTTCGCGTGTCGCGCCGCCAGCTCTGGCCCACCGCGCTTCGGCGCGGCACGTTGACCACGTCCCGACTCCCAGGCGTCATCGATCCGAGCTTTTCCGGCGTCCCGCCAAGCGGAGTGGACATATCGGCTTAGCGTGTCGCTGGGGCCGCCGCGGCTACACGCTAAGCAGAACATATGATAGGCTCAGGGGGAACACATCGACCCCAAATCGCCCATTGATCGCCGATAGGGGCCCGATATCCCGCGCCGCCCAGGATCATGCGGTTTCGCCATCGGGGGCCTATCGCCGATTCCAGGTCAATGGTTCCCCCGTTTGCCAGGACTCCCTACCGTTGCCTCTCAGCAGGAGCAGGGCCGAGTATTCTACGAGGAGGGACTCCTCCTCGGCTACCGCTGGTATCAGCACCGCGCCATCCCGCCGCTGTTTGCCTTCGGCCACGGCCTCGGCTATTCGAGCATCGCCTACCGGGCTCTGGAGCTCTCGTGCGGGGCGGAGCTGCCGGCAGGGCGCGGCGTGGAGCTGCGGGTCACGGTGGCGAACACCGGCACCAGGCCCACGAAGGAGGTCGTCCAGGCGTACGTGGCGGCCACGGGTGGGGCGCCTTTGGCGGGTGTGAAGCAGCTCCGTGCCTTCGCCAAGCGGGCCCTCGCCCCGGGCGAGGCCGCGACGGTGACTCTGCAGCTGGAGCCCTCTGCGCTGCCGGCGCCAGGCTTCGAGGTGCTGGTGGGGCCCAGTTCCGCGGACACGCCGCTGCGGAGGGTGGTGCGGGTGGCGTAGGCAGCACCCACGCGGCGCAGTGCGGCACGAACGCCAGCATCAAGCTGGAGGCCGAATTGCGCCGCTCCGCCCGCCGTCCGCGGAGCTGTGGAGGGCGCTCCAGGGTGGGCCTCGTCTGCGAGGGATCGGGAGGGTGATCTCTCGCCCTCGGCGGCGGCAGGCTGGTGGAAGCCAGAGAAGGTGCGCGCCTGCGGGGTGCCTGAAAGTGTGCGTGGATGTCGAGGCACGTGGTGTGACTACATAGACTTGTGTGGCCGTGCCTGCGTACGAAGGCCTGTGGAGTAATGCCCCTGGCGATTAACAAATTATGGCCCCCTTCCCTTCCCTGCGGGGCTGATGGATAGACCCCGCGGGGCGCGACACTTATACCAAAGAAGCACGCGCGCCAGGGCTCGGAGATCTCGGGGAACCACCGCGCTGCGGATGATGGCAAACGGCATGAACGAGGAGGAGGATGGGGAGGATGAGCAGGAGGAGGAGGAGGAGGAGGAGGAGGAGGAGGAGGAGGAGGAGGAGGAGGAGAGGAGGAAGGAGGAGGAGGAGGAGGAGGGAGGGAGGAGGAGGAGGAGGAGGAGGAGGAGGAGAGGGAGGAGAGGAGGATGAGGAGGAGGAGGAGGAGGAGGGGGAGGAGGAGGAGGAGGAGGAGGAGGAGGAGGAGGAGGAGGAGGAGGAGGAGGAGGAGGAGGAGGAAGAGAAGGACGAATAGGAGGATGAGCAGGATGAAGGATGAGGAGGATGAGAAGGATGAGGAGGAAGAGGAGGAGAAGGAGGAGGATGAGGAGGAGGAGGAGGAGGACAAGGAAGAGGAGGAGGAGGAGGAGGAGGAGGAAAAGGAGGATGAGGAGGAGGAAGAGGACGAGGACGAGGACGAGGACGAGGACGAGGAAGAGGATGAGGAGGGGGAAAATGAGGAGGAGGAATCGGAGGAGGAGGAGGAGGAGGAGGAGGAGGAAGAAAATGAGGAAAAGGACGAGGAGCAGGACGAGGAGGACCGATTCCATCGCAGCGACGGGGGTTCCGCTCGATTGCGAAACAGGGAAATAACCCGGCGGTGGCGGCGCCGACGGTCCCTGCTTCTGCGGCCCCTCCTCCCGCCCCCCCCTTCGCCCAGTCTGTGCCGTTTCTGTCGCCTTCTCGTTGGCGGCCGTGCGTCGGTGCTAATCACTGGCGCCGCCGCCGTGTGTTCCAACTTGGCGGGCGCCACCCCCGCGATTCGCCCGAGCAGGGACATTTTTGGATCGCGCGCCCCCCACGGATTTGTTAATCACAAGCCGACATTTCACGGGGTCGTTGTGGTGCGCGCAGATGCTGTGGCGCACCCAGGCGACGGGTTTTACAGCCGCCGTGCATGTGTGATGTTCAGAGGCGCAGATGCATAGGCGTGTGATTTTGGTGTGCACGCGCACGCGCGCGCGTTTTTGTTTTTTTTTTTTTTTGTGTGTGTGTGTGTGTGTTTGTGTTTCTTCTTTTCGTTGCAAACAAAATAAACACGCGTTTGAACTGCACGAGGGCACGCGGGCCTTGCAGTGTCCACCGGTCAGGCAGTTCCACAGTTCGACTTGCAACGCGCAAGTTGAAGGTTGTTTTTTGTGGTGCGCGCAGACGTATGATGGTGGCGTCCATGATAGGTCAAGCCTGTGTGCGGCCTGCCTGTGTGAAAGCATGCCTATAATTGTTATGCGCGCGTGCCTCTGGTGTGTCATTGCTGCACACATGCGGGGACGTTTGCGTTTGTGGCCACCTCCAGGCTTGCACATTTATCGCATGGGCGCCGCCTGTCAGTTCCACCCCGGTCTTCTCGTTATTGCCACCCCCGTCCCACGTTGCACTCGCGCCACGGGGGATACCCAGAAACTTCATCCCACGCGCTTTCCCTCCCCAGGCAAGTGGGATCGTCGGATACCCGGCTGAAGAAGATCATGGTTGACGTGATGGGGATGTTTCGCGATCGAAGGATGCTCGGCGTCACGCCCAGTTCCACAGCTTGGCCACAGCCAGACGAGAGACCCGCGCAGTCCTGTTCTCAGTGGGCGCTGCTTGGGAGGCGTGCGCCCCGGTGGGCTTTTGCAGCTGCGCAAGTAGAGGGTCCCTGGAGCGCCTGCCTTGGGCACGGGCGATCAGCTTGCAGGCGCTGGCCTGGAAGGCGGCAGACGCTTTCCACACCGAGGCAAAGGGGCGAAAAACCTGCAGCCCCAGCGGGAGGGACGGCGGTCGCACCCTGGGGCGCCCCCCGCGCCGAAGCCTGCTTTTCGGGCGGTTCCTGCATCGAGGCCCCGCGGCTGGAGGGCTGCGGCGCAGGATCCAGTGCACCTTCTGTGGTCGCCGAGGCGCGTGTCTCAGGGGGCCTCCTGCTGCGATGCCCCGGCGCGCGAAAAGGGCTGCGATGCAGGCGCCCCCGGACCCAGGCAGGATCCAATGCGTGACCCCATTGTGTGCTGCGTGGTGGGGGGGGGGGGGGGGGGGCGAAACCCTCGACTATGACTATCCCTTGCCCTGCGCACTTGCCAGGCGGGCGACGGGGGGGGGGAGAAAGGGAGAGGGGGGGGAGGACGACATCTGCTGCATGCAGCTGTTTTCGGCCCCGCCTCCACGCCCTTTCCTCGATGTGCGTGTTCTTCCGGCGCCGGGAGGCGGGAGGCGCCGGGATACGCAGCTGCGCGAACTGGGTCCTCCAGTCCCTCTCTTTGTTGCCTCGCCCCGCTCGTCCGAGCCGAGAGGTGTGCCGCTCCGCTCTCGGCCCCCCCGCCCCGGAGGGGAGCCCGAGGAGCTGATTCGGTGGGCTCCTTTCTCCGTGTGGGCCTCTGGACGCGGTCGGCCTCTGGACGCGGTCGGCGCTTTCGAAGCGGTGGTGGCCCGAGGGCCCAGCCTTCTGAGAATGCAGGGGGCTCCTCAGAACCCCCTTTTTGCCGTCTAAGAAGCCTTCTGAGGAGCTTCCGAGCATCCAGTCCCTCATGAGAGACACCCTGCCTTCAAGAGTGCCGCGCCAATCGCCCTTTTCCCTCCTGCGCGCCGCCCAAATCCTGGCCCTGCACCGTCTTGAGGTTGCTCTGGGGGGTGTTGTGCAGCTGCGCCAGTCATGAAGAGATCTTCCCTTCACGTTTCTGGCCTGGCGCTGCTTCGACAACCGCATGAAGCTGGCCCGCTTGGAAACGTCTTCACGCGCGTGCACGAGGTTCCGCTCACGAGGCAAGTTCGGTGTTCTCTCCAGATGTGGCAACAAAAGCTGGCCTATGTCTCTTGGGATGATCCGTGCTCAGTCGCAGCCACGGCTATACCAGGCAGCTGGATCTCGGAGGGAGTGGCAGCGACTCCACCACCATCGCCGCCAGGCCACTTCCAGCGAGGAGGTCCACGATGCCTCCCCGAGCTGGAGAACCTGGATGTCTCGAGAGGGGAGCCGCAAGACGGGGGGACCACACCCCCAGGAGGGCCCTCCCTGGCTACTCGCGCTGGTGGTGGTCTTGCCCGACGTGGCCGAGAGCTGGATCGGATGCTGGCGGGTGAGATCGAAGATCGCCGCGACCTGCGATGACGTGCCAGCCAGGGCTGATTAGGGCCACGTCGGGGGGAGAAAGGCCTCCCGTCTCGCGGGGGCGCGCGGGGTTGTCCCGGGGGTTGTCCCGTGGGCTGTCCCGTGGTTGTCCGTCGGGTTGTCTTGCGGGTTGTCCCGTGGTTGTCCCTTGGTTGTTCCGTGTGGCGTCCTGAGGGTTGTCCCGCGGTTGTCCCGTCCTGTGGGTTGTCCCTTGGGTTCTCCTTCCCGTTGATCGTCCCCCGGATTGTTCCATGTGCTGTCCTGTGGCTGTCATATAGTTCTCCCAGGGGACAGGCGCATCGTGACGCATATACCATTGCCAACGACACGTAGATCGAATTGCACAGCGAAGTGCAGTTCGGAATGCAAATTTGGAATGCCGTCGAAGTGTAGACACAACTGAACATTGAGCTGTAGTTGAAAAAGTACATCGACATTCAAGTTACAAAACAATCGGCATGTGCATCGGAAAGCAGATCGGTATGAACGTCAGGGTGGACATCCAATTGCAATTCGACATGCTAATCGAACATGTAGCCCAGACTGCAGATCGAAATCTAATCTACATACCACTGACACGCACATTGAATACACATCCGCATTGAATCGACACGCAAGTCATACGACAGATCCAAGTGCAGATCCAGCTGCAACCGACATGCAGATCGACGTGCGAGTCCAACTCCGTCATCCCCCGAAGGGTTACTTCTGTGGCACGCGTGGCCGCGTGTCTCTCCAGCGCCCGGCCCTCCCCTGGACCGCCGCGCCTCCGCACGTCCTCGTCCAGTGCAGGGGCTCCGCCCGTCCCGCGTGTGTGTGTGTGTGTGTGCGAGGGGGGGGATAGCCCTGCACCTCGAGAGGCGGGGAGCGGGCTTCGCAGAGCCCCCCCCCCCCCCCCCCCCCCCCCCCCGCCTCCTCGTCCTCTCCTCCTCTCCTCCTCTCCTCCCTCCTCCTCCTCCTCCTCCTCCTCCTCCTCCTCCTCCTCCTCCTCCTCCTCCTCCTCCTCCTCCTCCTCCACCTCCTCCTCCCTCCTCCTCCTCCTCCTCCTCCTCCTCCTCCTCCTCCTCCTCCTCCTCCTCCTCCTCCCTCCTCCCCCCCTCCTCCTCCCCGGCGCCCTCCCGGACGTCCGCCGTGGAGGGCCGGCCCCCCCAGCGGCGCCCCCCCCCGGGCCCCCCGTGCGCGCCGCCGACCTCCCTCCGCCGCCGCGTCGTCCGCCGCAGCTGCCGCCGCTTGTCGTCGCTTTTTTTCCGCGTCTGCGTCCACTGCTCGCGAGCGTCCCCGCCCGTGGAGCGGACAATCGGAGGCGACGATAAGGGGCGAGTACGGTAGGTTTGCGTCGTGTCGACCAGCGGCGACCCCAGCGCGGGCGTTCAAGGTTGAACGCCGACGGCGGCCCAGAATCGGTCGATGTTGAACGATCGGACGTTGCGGAGACGGCCGATCGTTCAAGGTTGAACGATTCAGCGCGGTGTCAGGAACCAACGCCAGGGTCGACACGGCACGGACCTGCAGTAGCCCAAGGGGGAGCAACACATGTATCCAGGGGCGCCGATGACCCTTCGGCGAGGCTCCCGGGCGAATAGGTGTAGTGCCCGCCCCTGGGCTGTTCGCCCCTATGGTCGCCGCCGAGACAAAGGTCCGACCTCCATCCTTCGAAGGAAAGAAACGCCCTCAACACAAGCTTTTGGCGCTCCGCGCGGGTGTCTTGGATCGGCCCCCTGGCGGCGTCTCCGGGGCCGCCCCTGGCGCGCTCCGCGCGCCAGGGAGGGGGGCCCAGCGCAGATCCAAGAAATCCGCTCGGAACGCCACCAGCTTATGTTCATGCCGTGTTTTCTTCCTCAAATCCTGGGCTCGACGCCCAACCGACTGACTCCCGTCGGGCCTCCCTTGTGGACGATTGTCGGCGCCTCGCCTCGCCTCGCCTCGCTCCCTGGCCCCCCCCCCAACCCTGGCCGCTGCATGTGCGCGGAGCGGCACGCATCTCTTCGCACGGGCGACGCGCACTTGGTTGCTGAGCGTCATCGTCGTCATCGTCGTCATCGTCGTCGTCGTCCTCCTTCTCCTCCTCCGCGTCCGTGTCTTCTTCTTCCTTCCCCTCCCCTGCCACTGCTTACGCGGCGCGGCATGCGTCTCGTCGCCACGGTGAGGCGCACTCGCTTTGTCTAGCGGCGTCCCCCTCTGTCTCGGTCTCAGCCCCTCGGCCTCCAACAGCAGAATTTCCGACCCCTCCTCGCCCTCGTCTTCCTCTTCCTCCTCCCTCAGCTCTTGTTGGGTGTTGTCTCGACTCATAATCCTTTTCTTTTTCCTCCCCATCTAATGCTCCTTCTTCCTCCACCTACCCCCGCCTGTCCCCCCTCTCTGTCTCTTCTTCCTCCTGACAGGCCCCCTAATTGGCGCTCTGTCCTAGTCCGCCTCCTCCTCCTCCTCGCAGCCATTTTGGACCAAGTTCGTGCTTGAGGTGAGACGCTCGCTCAAGACCGCCGCACCCAGATTCGCGCGAAGAACTCAGCAATGGGCGAGCCGGCGACCAAGAAGGCCAAGACCGAGCGCGTTTTTCTGTTCTCGTCGGAGTCCGTGAACGAGGGCCACCCAGACAAGCTCTGCGATCAGGTCTCCGATGCCGTGCTGGACTGCTGCCTGGAGGGCGATCCCAAGAGCAAAGTCGCCTGCGAGACCGCCACCAAGGACAACATGGTCATGGTCGCCGGTGAGATCACCACCCAGACGGCGATCGATTACGAGAAGGTCGTGCGCGGGGTGGTCAAGAAGATCGGTTTCGACACCTACGTGGATGACCTGTCCAGTGTGGACAGCAAGGGCCTGAGCGACACCACGTGTGAGGTCCTGGTTCGCATCAACAAGCAGAGCCCCGACATCGCTGGCGGCGTACACGTCGGGAAGGACGATATGGATGTCGGCGCAGGCGACCAGGGCATCATGTTCGGCTACGCCACCGACGAGACCGAGGACTGCATGCCGCTCACCCACTCGGTCGCGACCAAGCTAGGGAAAAAGCTGACGGACGTGCGCAAGGATGGATCGCTTTGGTGGCTTCGCCCAGATGGCAAGACGCAGGTCACGATCGAGTACTTGCAGAAAGCCGACGGCTCTGTGGAGCCCCAGAAATTCCACACGATCGTCATTTCTACCCAGCACGCTGAGCCCCTGAAGGCCACGCGCACGAAGGAGTGCGCCGGCTACACGGGCGCAGAGATGACTGCACCCAGCATGGAGGACATGAACAAGCAGATCGTCGAGAAAGTGATCAAGAGCACCCTTTCAGAGATCAAGCTCAAGAATGGTAAGCCGGCGCTCACCCTTTTCGGAGACCACACCCATCTGCACATCAACCCATCGGGCAAATTCATCATCGGGGGTCCCCAGGGCGATGCGGGCCTCACTGGCCGCAAGATCATCATCGACACCTACGGGGGCTGGGGCGCCCACGGTGGCGGCGCCTTCTCCGGCAAGGACCCGACCAAGGTGGACCGTTCGGCGGCGTACATCTGTCGGCAGATGGCCAAGTCCGTGGTGAAGAGCGGCCTGTGCAAGCGCGCATTGGTGCAGCTGTCCTACGCCATCGGCGTCGCGAAGCCGCTGTCGCTATTCCTTGAGACCTATGGCACCGAGCAGGGCAAGCTGTCGGCCGAGGACATCACCAACGTGCTCAAGATTGAGTTCGACTGCCGCCCTGGCGCCATCGCGGTGACGCTGGCCCTCCGCGAGCCCAAGTACCAGGAGACGGCGGCCTACTGCCACTTCGGCCGCGAACCGTACACCAAGGACGGCAAGAAGTATTTCGAGTGGGAGAACGCCAAGGACGTCAAGAAATACGCCTCGATGGATTCGGCGCAGGTCTCTGCGGCACTGAAGGCGAGCAACTATTTGACTAAGTGGGTGGACTGACTGGTCTCTCGTGCACCAGTTATCGCCACCTTGAAGGTTTATGCGCTGCAGCTGTTCGCAGTGCTAGTTTTGAGATTTCGGCCCCACGCCCAGATCCGCGAGCCTTTCAGCCTGATGAGGAGCCTGTGCGTTGGGGTGGTTGGCTGGATCGACATATCATGCAGCACGTGGGTATCTGGTCTCTTCCCATCACGAAGGCTCGAGCTGCCAGAGAGCAAGGGAATGCTGACCGCGACCCTCCCCACGGTGGTTCCCCATCGTACTCCTCCTGCGCAGCGTCGTCCTCCCTCCTCGTGCTTCAGACAGGCGTGTGTCTCCCTCCACAACGAAGCGCGGGTACCCGCCCGGATCCACTCACAATCTAGAGCTTCTAGGGGACGGAAGAGGCAGGAGAGGAGGATGGATGGATGGGTGGACGGATGGACGGACGGACGGACGGACGGACGGACGGACGGACGGACGGACGGACGATGATGATGATGATGATGACGATGATAATGGTGATGATGATGATGATGCTGATGATGATGATGATGATGATGATGATGTTGACGCTGATGTTGATGCTAGTGCTGATGATGTTGCTGCTGCTGGTGATGATGGTGATGACGGTGATGGTGATGATGATGCTGTTGCTGTTGCTGCTGCTGCTGCAGATGCTGATGATGATGCTGCTGATGCTGCTGAGGATGACGATGAGGATGATGGTGATGATGGTGATACTGATGATGATGATGATGATGATGATGATGATGATGATGATGATGATAATGATGATGATGATGATGATGATGGCGATAATGATGATGCTGGTGATGCTGACGATGATGATTATTATGATGATGATCCTGACGATGATGATGATGCTGAGGATGATGATGCTGATGATGCTGATGACGACGAGGCATCGAGGCTGATGATTATGATGATGCTGATGATGATGACGATGACGATGACGATGCTGATGCTGATGCTGATTATGCTGATGATGATGATGCTGATGCTGATGCTGATGCTGGTGCTGCTGATCATGATGATGAAGGTGATGGTGGAGGTGATGATCATGGTGGTGATGCTGATGCTGATGATGATGCTGCTAATCATGATGCTGCTGATGATGCTGATGATGCTGACGATGATTACGACGATGATGATTATGCTGATGCTGCTGATTATGATGTTACTGCTGCTGCTGCTGCTGATGATGATGATGATGATGATGATGATGGTGATAACGATGATGCTGATGCTGATGATGCTGTTTCTTATGATGATGATGCTGCTGAGGATGATGGTGATGATGATGATGCTGCTGATGCTGATGATGATGCTGATGATGATGACGATGATGAGGAGGAGGAGGAGGAGGAGCACGAAGAGGAGGAGGGACGAACAAAGATGCAGGAGGGGAGACGTGTCTTGGAAGCATCAGCAGCGTCTGCAAGGGAGGGAGGGGAGAAGAGGGGAACGCTGAGGATGAGGGGGTGATGGGGAATTCAGTGGAACATGGCGAGGAGGAAGAGGACGAGGAGGAGGAGGAAGCCACGGGCTGAGGAGGGGCGGGGCCGTCGTCCCGTCGGTCGCCCCCGCAGCTCGTGGCCGCGCGCAGCGCGCCATTGGCGCCGCAGCCGCGGCGGCGCGGAGCCGCCACGCCCCGAGAGGGCGAACCCGCCTGGCATAGGCGCCAGAGGGAGAAGAGGGCCAACGCCAGGACCCTCATCCGCGTCCTCGACGCGGCACACATCCTCGGCAGCCACCACAGTGCCCAGCAGCAGCAGCATCAGCAGCAGCAGCAGCACCAGTGGAAACAAGAAGAAGCTATGGCGCCGTGGAATCAACAGGGTGGGCAGTACCAGAAGTACTACACGCAGAAGGATCAGCAGACTTGGAGAGACAAGGCCCCATGGACAAGAAGGGGCAGCAGAAGTCAGTCCAGACCGCGCGATCAACAGCATCGTGAACGTGATGGACGACTACGGAAAATATACGATGACATACCTATTGCCAAAGCGGATGAAGCAAATGAACACACGACTTTTGTGGCGCCACCGGAGGGAAACCAACAGATACAGCAGTACAAGAGGGATGCCAATCAGAAGATCAACAAATTGCTGAAGATGATTTTGGCTGCAAGAGAAGCGGATCAAGGTTGTATATCCCAGGTGGCAGAAGTCAAAGTACTGAAATACATGTTGATGATAGTGAAACCGAGTTTCAAACAACGGAGAATATTGGAGAATGATATTGGGAAGCTCGAGGCTCAGATTAGGAAGATCCAAAGTGAGAAGAAAAAGTTGGCGGATCAGGAAATGGAATTGAGACAAAAAAGGGAGCACACATGTGAATTGCTAAATGAGTTGAAGAGGAAACTCGAAGAAGAGGACGAGGACTATCTGATGGACGACGAAGACGACATGCGGAATCGGAAGATGGATGAGTATGAGAGTGGACCTCGTCGGATGAACGTGGCTTCGGGCTCGGGCTGCATGACAGGACCACAAAGAATGGAGCATGGAAATCATGGGGAAGGGCAAAGTGTTGAAGTATTGGCGATGATCAACCAAATGAAAACATTGACGGACATGGTTACTGCGCAGGCGAACAGGCAGGAAGAGCTACATCAGGCGTTACTACGATCTGCGCAGGCCGAGAACAAATCGAACTATCTGCAGACACAGCTGATGGCGGAATGTGCGAGATTGTAGGAGCAACAGGAGGTTCAATATCATCAACTGCAAATACAGCAACAGCGGGCATTGGCAGAGCAGACGATGAGTATGCAGAATATACAGAACCAACACCTTCAGCAGCAGCAGTTGGAAGAACAAAGGGCTGAATGGATAAGGCAACAGACCGCTGAGGCCTTCAAAAATATTACTCCAGAGCAACATCAGCAGCAACTCCAGCAATGGTACAAGGAGCAAGAGGAGCAGGCTATGAAGGAGGACGCAGAGGATCTTGCTCGCTTTGCCCAAGAGTTTCAGCAGAACGAGATGATGCAGCAGCAAATTGGTATTATGGAAGCAATACAGAGATCAAACACTCAGGTTGGAATAGCGACAACGGTTGGGGGCACAGCTACACCGATGAGTGGAGGGTTTGAACATTCTGCTCCACAATCGTCTCCGCCACCATATCCAGAAGAAAGTGAAGTGGATCAGGCAATACGAATGGCAGATGATGAGCTGGATAATGCGCGAATGATACATGGACAAGGCCCGAATAGGATAACACAGAGGATCGCAGCTAAGGATGAGATGGAGGTGAAGATGCAAGAGGAAGAAATAAAGGCGGTGGTGGAATCGCATGAAGCTGTAGAAGTGGAATCATCTATTGCCCCCACATCTCCTGTGCCTACCGAGGTACCGACGGAGCAGGCGACGCCCAGATATCCAGAGGGGGACCCGTACATGTCGGCCAAAGGATGGTCCCCCGAGGTGATGCAGTACAAAGGATGTCATCAATATTATGGTAAGGGCGCCTCCAAAGAATGTGGGGGCAAAGCTATGCAGCCGTTCGGTCGCCGCCAGAAAGGATATGGAGAGCAGGTGGATTACCCGACGCCGACATCAATAGCGACAAGTATCACGCCAACGGAGCCGATGACACCGGTGGGGAAGCCTCAGTATTTTCATTTTGGTACTCCTGGAAGTTCTGAACAGAGCAATGAATCCAGTGACGGAGCTAGTCGGCGACCCCCTCCAGCTAAAGTCAGGATGGGGAAATACCAGGAGGAGATGGATTTGACCATCCAGGAGATCGTGTACGCATACCTTCGCAGACAAGGCAATCTGTGGAGGGAAAGAATATCGCAAAAAAGTGAGATGGAAGACTTCACCTGGGAAAGATGGCTGCCCAGGTGAAGTGCATGACAGGGCCGCAGATTTTGGAATTATAGATACTCGACGGGAACCAATTCCGGATTGCGGGAGATCCAGGATGGCATCGTCGGGTGCGAGCAGGTGCATGGATTCAGCAGGTTCATCCGTGTATACTTCGCATTTTTCAGGTGACATACCAAATGATGGAGATGGTATCGAATACAGAACAGATGCTACACATCATGGGAACACTTTATTTTGTGATGTTGGTGGACGGGGCCGTTGTCGGGTAACCACGGCGGAGCGTGAAGGGCATCCTCGATTGGTCGAAGGTCCTTGTTCCCCGTCTACGACATCGGCGGCACATGGTGCAGCTTCTCCCACTACTGGTTTGGAGCGTACAATGAGGTCGCAACACTACGCAATGATTCTAGGTGCCTTGCACTGGATGAGCTACTAGAGCCACCACGCTGCTGCAAGGTAAACATACCAGACACCTTCACGGACATGATGCGTCGGATGGAGCACCCCATGCAGCTTGCCCAGGACTTCAGCAGCATTGAGCTGTCGGAGCTGGCCAGGCTACCCTTGTTGGTGGAACCCAGGCGGACCGACGGATTGGCTAGGCCAATGCGCGGGTACATATGGACGGACGGATCTCACAAGGAAGCGGACCCCCATCTTGACGGATGGGCTGTGGTGGTCAGCAACCAAGTGGAGAGCGAATACGTATTCCAAGGATATTTGACGGCACGGACGATGGAGAGCTCACGGATTATCGGAGAAGGCAGTCACATGGATAGTACCACATCCGAGATTATGGCATTGATATGGGCGCTAATGTATATTATTATGTACGGTGATGACGAAATGGAGTGGACGATCACATCGGACTCTAAGATTGCGCTCGGCATCATTAGTGGGAAACATGGGTATCAGCCTAACTGGAAGCTGGCGGTCTTCCTGGATGCCTTGTCACGGGAGGTACGATATAGAGGCAAAGTACTTTTCAAGTACACAAAGTCACATGACCTGGACCCATGGAATCATCTGGCGGATAATATAGCACGGTCCAATTTGAAAGTACGACACGAGGTCCCGCACATGCAGGTGGCGGAGAGCATCGTGCACGGTCTAGGTCTATGCTGGCAATGGTTGAGGTACGACAGAAGATATTCATACTGCTACCCACAGATACGCGATGATGGTTTGTATTTTCATGAACCAGATGGATGCATACAGAATATGGCAGTATCGGATACAAATGATATGAGGAGCAAACTATACCCGAATGGCAGACATGGAAAAGAGCAGATCGGGAAAAAAAAAAAAAAAACAAAGGAGGGGTATCAGTCAACTTTGAGATGGCCACGTACAATGCTATGTCGTTCACGGAGGCCAAGTCAAAGAAGTTGAGCAAAGCGCAGCGCGAGGAGAAAAAGAGGAGAATACAAAAATTGAGGCTCCAATTCCACGACGAGAATATGTTGATGGTTGGTATCCAGGAGGCTCGAGGGCGGGAAGGCCAGCAATGGGCGGATGGATACGTGACGCTGCGAGCAGGTGCGGACGCTGGGGGACATGGATGTGCATTGTTGGTTTCTACCACGATACCATTTGCGACAGGAGAAAAGCAGGATTATTATTTACAACAGCAGCATTTGCGAGTGATACATAAGACACCGACATGCCTGGTAGTGCAGATCAAGGCACCTCATCTTCAGATAAGGGTGGCCGCGATGCACGCCCCACCGAGAGGGCGCCCTGTAGAGGAGAGGCGAAAGTGGTGGAAAGAGCAAGCAGAAGTATTTCAAGAACATCCAACGGACATTTTCCTGATGGACGCGAATGCACGGATAGATACGAGTGTCATGGAAATGCCGTTGATTGGAGATAGTTTACCGACCAGCAAGATCGATGAGAATGGGAAGATGCTGGCTGAGTTTGTGAACACGCATAATATACATTTGTATAATACCCTGGTTGGTGATGCTGAATGTTGGACGTATACTGATGGGACGGTCATGCACAGGACTGACTACATTGGCATAGTCGGATCATGGTACCAAGCTGCGGCAGGTTTGCGGGTTATTGCAAATCTGGATAACGGGCTGGGGAAGGAGGATCATCGACCAGTTGTTGTAAGAATGACGTGCCAACATATCGCGGCACCGAAGGCGGAGAGTGGCCAGGTGTACGTGTCATACGAAAAGATGAAGCAGGAGGATTGTTGTGAACAATTCAGGGTACTATTAGACAAAGCCGAACCTGGGCCATGGCAGCAGGATGTTAATTCTCAATATGCTGATGTAATGAGGCAGGTCAAAGATGCAGCTCGGAGATGCTTTGCGAGGGATATATTCACACCAGCACAATCATACATTACGAGGGACACGATGCGACTCATCAGGTTGCGAAGGTATGTACTACAAGGTCTGAGGAAATTTCGGCGAGGAGAAGGTGAACCATTTCAGAATATATGCAAGTTCTTGCCAGAACAATACCGATTGTTCTCGCAGGAGGGTGATCCATGGCATGAGGAGGCGGAAAAATTAGTTTTGGGCGTGCAGTCCCTGAATAAAGGGATCTGGTCGAACATTGAGTTCAAATCCCAGATGGAGGCGTTCATGCGGATCACCTCCAACATACTAAATTGGCGATTGGAAAAGGAGAAAGATGACAAAATGAGTGGATATGCGGAGCAGATTGGGGCGAATACACTGCTGGGCGATCATCGACAGGCATGGCAAGCAGCAAAAAAGATATTGAGGTGTGGAGGGAGAGAGCATCCGAGGTTTTCAAATGGAAAGTTCCTACCATACAGAAAGGATGATGATGGGAAGGTCATTACATCAGAGGAAGGAATGGGAGAACATAGGATGCGAGTATATAGCAAGCTGGAGGATGCGAAAGCGGTTTCGGCACAAGAATATGTAGACGCGTATGGGAAGTTTCCGAGTACTGCACTTGGGGATGTTCAGTTGAACATTGAGATGCTTCCTCATCTGGCGGATACAGAGTATCGACTATCGAGGGGACCAAGAAGGCGAGCTGCGGGTACTGATGGTTTGTTGGAAGAAGTATTGTATGCAGCGCCCAAACAGATCGCCAAGTTGGTCAACCCACTGTTGGTGAAAGTATGTGCAACGGGGAAGGAGCCCATTGCATTCAAGCACAGCAGATTGGGGGAGGTATCCAAGAGTGCAGGGGATCCATCGACGAACAAAGCATTCAGGGCAGTAACGATCTGCAACGTGTTTGGCAAACATCACTATCGGTTTTTAAGGAGGCAGCTTGCATACACTTTGGACTTCATGTTGAGGGACTCGCAAATTGGTGGCAGACCGAGGAGGTCACCGGTGATGGCATCACAGCAGGCTCGTATGATCACCCAGTTGGCGGCAACAAAATCAGGTATCAGCGGCATTTATATTTTTAGATCTCAAGGCGGCGTTTCATCGCATTATACGTCAGATGGCTAGCCGCATGCAGTATTTGGAGGATGAACCAGAAGCGATCTTGAATGAATGTGATATACCAATATGTTTGGTACCGCTGGCCAGCCACATCTTGTCACAACCAGCCTTGCTGGACGACCAACGTGTGGACCCCCACCTTGCTACGCTGGTTGCTGAATCACAACGCTTGGTATGCTTTGAAGTGGGGGGTTCTACGAAGGTGGGTATGCCAACAAGGGGGACGAGGCCTGGGTGTGCTACGGCAGACTACCTTTTCAACATTGTCTTCACCAAGCCGCTGGGTCTAGTGCATAGGAGCTTGCAGGCAGCAAATCTGGTACTGGACCTGGGGAGGTATCAACCTGAATGTGATATGGTAAGCAAGTCGGGTGACGATATGAATCCATTGGTGGACATTACCTTCGTTGACGATGTGCTGATCCCCATAGTGCAGGAGAATGACTGTATAATACAGAGTGTGAAGGATGCGATGGATATCATGCACGCATCGTTTGTTGCGCATTTTATGGAGCCGAACTACGGTAGAGGGAAGACGGGGGCGTTGTTCCAGCTCCGAGGACCAAATCGGGAATCGTTGCGCGAAGCACTGTATGGAGGAGAAGTATCCTTGACGAGTGACAAATATGGCTTCACGTTCCATATCGAAAGGCATTACAAACATATGGGGGTGGTGGTTTCTTTTGATTGCTCATGGCGACCAGAGATTACCCGACGTATTCAAAGCTGCGAACAGGCGATGGGACCAATTAGGCGGGGCATTATACCACGGAAAAATATAAAGGATGAGTTCAAGGTCAGGTATGTCGAGGCGCTGGCCTTTTCGCGTCTATTTCAACAGGTGGAAATATGGCATGAGCTGGGGGAAGGAAATGAGTCAAGGTTGAGAGCTGCGTATATGAGGGGGTTGAGGATGGCAACGGGACTTATGCATAATGCAGGTTCTGTTGATCACTATCTCGATGAGTATGTATTATGGAAAGCAAAGCGGGCGGACTACAATACGATTAAGTGTATGAGGAGGTTGCGATATCTTGAAAGGGTGGTGAATCATGCACCGGCTACCCTACGAAGGTTGGTGGATATTCTTGGGACTGAAGGCACGTGGCTTAGTATGTTGGAAAATGACTTTGCATGGCTGCAAAAATGGAGGAATGCAGGTGACACGCCTATGGAGATGCGACAGTGGATCGAGCTCATGCGGCAGGCACCAAAGAAATACTTGGCGATATGCACAATTGCATGGAAACGGTTTATGCACTGGCATGTCGATTATTGTCAGCATGAGGTATGGCAGCAAAAAATCAGAGGTCTCGTCGTGCGTGGCAGTGTCATCGCACCAAAGTGCATGGCAAAAATGATGACATACCTCGGTATGCATACGATGGGTATTGTGTTGCCTGTGATGTGAATTTTCACACGAGAAAAAGGTTAATATATCACTTGAAATATCGTCATACCAAATGCATTGACATACTGAGGGGTATTGTGGAACCGATGGCTGATGAAGTTTTGGCAGAAATGGACGAGAAAGATATGACAGAAACTGCGATGCTCAAAAGTATGGGATATTCTGAATCAAAAGCATTGAGACCACCTACTAAGGGACCGAGGTATTGCAGGAATTCGAGTTCGAAGAAGGAAATGAGAGTGTCAATACCACAAGTTTTGATCGATGAGGCCCCATCCACTTGCAATGAAGGAAGTCCTACATACCAGTGTGTGGACAGGCAGTCGCAGATACTTGTGATATATGACTCCGAGAGTGAATCTACGGAGTGGTTGGATAGTTTTAAGGAGGTCGAACTATTCCAGGTCAAACTGATGGATATAAGGACAACAGAGATGGACGCGATTGCTACTGATGGTATGTGTCACACAGTGGTGAAGGATATATGCAGGCGGAAGATATTTGGTGTTGTTGGAAAGGCATATGGGTATTTTGGTATGCGACTGTGGGGTGGTACGGAAATCCGTGGGAAACCGTTGGCGAAGCAGATAAGGGCAAATACTGCATTTAGGGCCCTGATGATTATATACCATGCTTGTGGGAGGGCCCGAGTTCCAATGTGTGTTACTACGGACATGGCCAGGATTCCCACTGGTATAAGTGACGAGTACGTGGAGAAGGATATCACGGTCGGAGATGGAGGCCAAAACCTTGAGTTCGAATATTGGCATGATGTATGGTGGATGGTGAATGGGGAATACGTATGAGGGCTACTTCCTGGTGAGGGTGCGGGTCGTGGCCCAGGGGGGGTGGATTCAGCCCACAAAGTAACAACCCCCTGGGCTAGACGGCTGAGTCGGGGCGCCCGACGCTGGACGGCAAGGGCGACGCCTGGCTGACGCCGACGGAGGCCGTGGAGGCCATCTGGGGCCTCTGAGGAGGCCGGCGTGGTGTGCCCCCCAGGGTGGGTCCCCACCTGGGGGGCTCGACGTCGTCGTGATGGGGTCGAAGGCGCCCTTCGTTCTTTTTGGAAGGAGTGCGAGGGGGAGGATTAGGGAGGATCAGGTGGCCATTTCGACCCCGTCGCGGATGCATGAGTAGGCCCGCAGCGCGGGCCGCGGACGCTACGAGGATCGCCTCTTTCGGTGCGAGCGCAGCAGCAGGAGGAGGAGGAGGAGGAGGAGGAGGAGGGGGAGGGAGAGAGGGAGGGAGGGAGGGAGAGAGGGAGGGAGGGGGGGAGAGAGGGAGGGAGGGAGGGAGTGAGAGAGAGAAAGAGAGAGAGAGAGAGAGAGAGAGAGAGAACAAAAAGATAGAGAGAGAGGGAGAGAGGGATAGAGAGAGAGAGAGAGAGAGAGAGCGAGAGAGACGATAGCGCCGTGGAGGAAGAACGTAGAAAGACGGGAGGACCAGGGTGCAAGTGAGGAAAAGGAGAACGATGAGGAGAAGGAGGAGGAGATGAAAGACGAAGGGAAATTATATTTTGATGGGGGCGATGAAGCCGGGGGATGATGAGCAGCTGGTATGGAGGAGAGGGAGGATAAACAAGGTAAGACATGATTAGCTCCTGTGTGTAGTATCGTCTAGCCATCTCTGTGAGCTTCCCAGGCTGTGGCGACACGAAACGAGGACAGGGAGGGCAAGGAGGACAGGGTGAGGGGGAGGACGAGGATGAGGAGGACGGCGTCGTCATTCGCCTCCTCCTCCTCCTCCTCCTCCGATTCCCCTTCCCCCGCTGCGCGCTGGCTCGCCTGCTTCCCGGCCTGCCAGCGATGCAGCCGACCAGAGACGGAGTCGAGTCGCCCCACCGACAGGGCACGCGTGCGGGACGCCCCCCCCCCCCCCCCGGGGGGCGCTGCAGGCAGGCCGCGTCTGAAGTTAGGTCGGGCCTGTCCCCCTACAGGGGGATTTTGGACGAAGAATGAAAAATAGTCAAACAATACCACCACAATGTTCAAAAATAATCAAACAATCGTCCCCAGACTATCTTTTGACTATTTTTGAATAAACCTCCTGTAGAGGGACACGCCCGACTTAAGTCTAACGTTTATGCCCGCCTGCTTGTTTATCCAAGAGGCTTCCGCCATCCCGCAGGCCCCCCCTAGCAGAGGACAGCTTGGCATCGCTCGGACGTGTGCATTTTTTCCTTCGGCGAGGGCCATCGAGGAGCATCCTTGATCATTTGGCGAAAAAACAGCCACGCACGAAGCCGAAAAAGCACAGGAGATGGACGTCCGAGCGATGACCAGACAGGTGCGGCTTCCGATCTCGCTTCTGCTGTTTGCCGCTTCATGTCGTGCTACCTGCGTGCAGCTCGCGCGGATCTGTCCTTCTCTTCCTCCGCGTCTGCCGCGGGGCTCCTCGGGGGCCTCTTGGAGGTCTCGGGGGCGGCCCTGTGGGAGCCTCTTCATGGCTCCCGGAGGCTTTTCGTGGCTCTGGGGGCCTCTGGGAGACCTCTTACTTGGGCTCTTGGGGGCCATCTGGTGGGGGAGGGCTCCTGGGCTCCCTGCGAGTTCTCCCTCTCCTCTCCAGGCTCCTTCGGGCCGTTGGGCCGTCTCGGGGCCCTCTGGGGAGCATCCAGGACTGGCTAGGCCGCGCGGGCCGCTCGAAAAAGCGAGAGCACGGACATGGTGTTGAAACACCACATGGCAATCAGTGGCTTTTGTCTCTCGAGACCGTGTTGGGGCGTCTTGGGGGCCTTTTGGGACGTCTTGCGGCCATGTTGGAGCGCTTCTGAGCCAGGTGCAAAGGCATCGTGCCCACCTTGGAGGTCACGGGTGGTGGATTTGGAGGCCCCGAGTGCGCAGGAGGAGCGCCGGGGAGTTCCCGGACCCCCCCTGCGGAGGGGAGTGGGTGAATGGGGGATCGGACGGGGCAAGGACGAGGGGAACTCTGTTCCAGAGCGTTCCGGAACGCTTTCAGAGTGTTCCGGAATGCTGTGAGAAGGCCGCGGCGCCCGAGACATGTTGCAGAGCAGCCAGGCTCAGAGACTCTCGATTTATCTTCACCCGATATTATCCTCGTTCTGGCTTCGTCTTAGGGGAGGGGGGCAGCCCAGAGTCGGTTTCTCTTGAGATTCGGTGGCGCCTTGCCTGGAAACGTGGAAGCTGCCGCACGTCAGCTGCGTTCTGCTCGTCGCTGCCCTCCTCTTCATGGGGGCGCGGGGAGGGGAAGTTGGATGGATGGATGGATGGATGGATGGATGGATGGATGGGTAGATGGATGGGGAGCAGGAGGCGATGGAGGAGGAGCAGGAGGAGGAGGAGGAGGATGACGCAGAGATCCGACGTGCTGTTTGCTGAAATGCGCCCGAGGAAGAGGAGGAGGTGGAGGAGGAGGAGGAGGAGGAGAGGGAGAAGGGGGAGGACGAGGAGGAGGAGGAGGAGGAGGAGGAGGAGGTAGAGGACGAGGAGGAGGAGGGGGAGGAGTAGGAGGAGGAGGAGGAAGAGAAGGAGGAGGAGGAGACCCAGTGTAAAACCAAGGGTCACCAACGATGGTGGAATAAGCCCTCCCCCCAAGCTCCCTCTTCATAGGCCCCAACAACGGTTCATTTCCACAGAAGGACCTGCCTCGTTCGAAGACATCCGTTTGAAGACCCCGAAGCATGCCAAAACATTGTTCTCGGCATTCCAACGCCACGGATAAACTTGACTGCTGCGCCTTGACGTCCCTGAATCATGCCAGAACGCCGTTCCTGAGACTTCAACACCGCGAATCATTCTAACTGTTGCGCACCCATACGGTGAATCCCTCTTAAACACAACTTCTGGTACGTCGATCATGGGAAGCAGTGGGACTCTTGTAAAATTTGTTAACAAGAATGTGCGCGGCGCTACGGCGAGAGCCATATTTTGAAGAGAGCCACATGTTGAAGACGATGTGCTGTCCATCCGTGAAACTCCTGTACATTTTGAAAACGAATGTGCGCGGCGCTAAGGCGAGAGCCACATTTTGAAAACGACCCGCCCTCCATCCGTGAAACCCTTGTGCATTTTGAAAACGAATGTGTGCGTCGCTGAGGCGAGAGCCACATTTTGAAAACCACCCGCCCTCCATGTGTGAAGCTGTTGCCAATGTTTATGCTTCAGGGGCATACATGGTGAGGAGGTCTCAGACGAAACGTCTGGCCCGCACTAAACACTTGCCTCGGAGTGCGACAGGGAGAAGTTACCGATAAGGAGAAGGAATGGAGGAGGAGGAGGAGGAGGTGGAGAGGAGGAGGAGGAGGAGAAGGCGGAGGCGGTGGAGGTGGAGGTGGAGGAGGAGGAGGAGGAGGAGGAGGAGGAGGAGGAGGAGGAGCCGCAGGGGGAGGAGGGGGGCATGCTTTGGAGGAAGTGGCGGAGGATGAGGAGAAGGAGGGATAAGATGAGGTCTGGACAAAAAGGAGGAGGCGGAGGCGGAGGAGGTCTGGGAGGATGGGAAGGAGGAGGAACATAAGGAGGAGGAGGAGGAGGAGGAGGAGGAGGGGGAAAAGGAGGAGGAGGAGGAGGAGGAGGAGGAGGAGGAGGAGGAGAGGAGGGGGGCAGGTCTTGGAGGTGGTGGCGGAGAATGAGGAGAAGGAGGGGTAGGAGGAGGTCTGGACAGAAAGGAAGAGGAGGAGGACGAGGAATAGGATGAAGAGGAGGATGGGGAGGAGGAGGTCTGGGCGGAGGGGAAGGAGGAGGAACGTGAGAAGGAGGAGGGGGATACGTAAGCAGGGGGTGGAGGAGGAAGAGGGGGGCAGGATGGAAGGAGGGGGCGGAGGCTGAGGAGAAGGAGGGGAGGAGGAGGTCTGGACACAAAGGAGGAGGAGAAGGAGGGGAGGAGGAGGTCTGGACAAACAGGAGAAGGAGGAGGTCTGGACAAAAAGGAGGAGGAACATGAGGAGGAGGAGGAGGAGGGGGAAAAGGAGGGGGAGGAGGTGGAGGAGGCGGGCAGGTCTGGAAGGAAGGGCGGAGGATGTGGAGAAGGAGGGGGAAGAGGAGGTCTGGACAAAAAAGGTTTGGAACAGGAGGAAAAGGAGGGGGAGGAGCATGAGGAGGAGGAGGAGGAGGAGGGGAAGGATGACGGGGTCTGGCATGCGGAAAAAGGAGTAGGATGGAAGAGGAGGAGGTGGAGGAGGAGGAGGAGGAGGAGGAGGAGGAGGAGTAGGAGCAGGAGGAGGATGGAGTCTGAGAAGAGGAGAAGGATGAGGAGGGCCAGCGCAAACCCAAGACGCATCAACGATGTTGCAAGACACCCTCCTTGCAAGTTCCCCCTTCATTGGTCTCGAAGTGTTTGTTTTCATGTCTGGAAGTGGCCCATTAAAAGAGACTGGCCGGATAATCTTCAATCGTGCCATAACACCGTTCATGGGATTACAACGCCGCGGATCAATGGGACTGTTGCGTCTTGACAGTCTTATCACATCGCACCAGAACGCTATTCTTGGGACTTCAACACCGCGAAGTAACATTACTGCTGGGTACTGGCAGTCCTCAATCGTGCCAGAGTATCAGCCCTGGGACCTCGGAGATACGAGTCCATGAACACGTTGCGCACTTTCCGTAACAGTCTGTGCAGTGGTAGAGAGAGGGAGAGAGAGGGAGAGAGAGTGAGAGAGAGAGAGAGAGAAAGAGCCACATGTTGAACACCGCCCGCCCTCCTTCTGT